>VKOC01032040.1:0-12444 GCA_009364415.1 Spea multiplicata | reverse complement strand
TATATATATATATGATTGTTAACAGCAATCACAATCCTATCATGCCCAGACTCCAGCATGTACTACCTGACGTAGCATGATAGGAGTGTGATTGCTAACACTATCATGTCCAGGTTCTAGCATGTACTGGTTGCCTGGGCATGATAGGATTGTGATTGCTGACTTTTAATAAAAGTGTGGTTAACACACCAAAAATTGGCCAAAAAAATAACAATATTGCATTTCCCTTTAAAAGGAGGAATTCCCACTGACATCAGAGGGAACGCCCCTGGCGTCACGGGACCGCCGCTGACATCAGTGGGCAGTCCTGTCCGCGTCCCTGCAAGGGAAGTCTTCGGGTAGCTGGAGACCAGAAGTTCCCAGGTATGCATACGGCATGCTAGGATAGACAATTTGTCGATCAGAGGAGGAAGCCTTGCTTTTAGGTTTGTACTGGGCTCTATAATGTCTAATAAATATTTTTTGAGAAAATTGCGCATTAGCAATCAGTGGTGGTCCAGCTTTTAATATTTAGGGGGGGTACATGGCGGGACAGGGACCAAAGTGTGTGGGGGGAATTTTAAAACGACATATATACAGTATGGTGTGTGTAATATAATTATATAATATATATTATATATATATATATATATATATAATATATATATTACACGTGATTTTAGAACATGGCATTTTTTAAACTACAATAATATGTACTTGTCTCTTTGAACGACCATGACCATCTAAACTGGCAGTTAGTTTTCATTCTTTAACCCCTTACTCGTAGTACACTTTGGGACAAGGGTTCCCAAAGTTTTAATGTTTTTTTGCTTTTTTCTGCAATAATTACACTAATTCTACCATGAGCCTTTGTCAAACTTTACGGTAGAAATTTTACCATAAACCAACAAACCCATGCATGGGGGTATTTGGGAAGTAAAGCGCCACCTTTGTGAGGTGTGCATTTTTTGCCATTTGTGCATTTTTTTTAAAACTAGGCACCCCATGGGCATTTAAAATGCCAATATTTTAACTCTTTCCATGCGACAAGTTTTGTGAAGCTATAGAGCTAATTGTAGGACTTGCTCATAAAAAACTTTTTTGTATATATATGGACTTTTTTGTGACAGTAGGGGATTATTTTGACATGTTAGCCTTTTTTATTTATTTTCTTTATTCTTTTTTAATGTTTTTAATTTTTTTACTCATCACATCGTGATAGACCCTCTGTGAACTCACTGATTGCCGATCGCTTCCTAAGCACTGTTTTGGAGGCCGCTAAATAAAAAAAAAATTGGGGGGAGGATTTTCGTCCCATGATCCACTCCCAGCCTCATTTGTGAGCCTTCCGTGGATCCTGCAAAGCCACCAAACGCGTTGAAATGCAGATAATTAACATGTACGGGCTTTGTCACCAATGCAATGCATCATGACCTCGTACATGTACATATATATATTTATATTAGAGCCTACTGCCAATATATATATATTAATATTAGATCCTGCTGCCGATACATATAAATATTAGCCCCTGCTGACAATACATTTTATATTGAAAAAGTTGGACCCTACGCAAGCATTTCCTTGGGCCCCGCTCCATGCTCCCTAGCATGCAATCACTCCCTCCTCTAAAAAAATATTTGCTACGCTGACTGCAGATTAGAGGAGGACGGTAAGAGTCAGTGCAGTCTTCACTCCTTGTCACACTACAGTGACATTGAGAGGTCCTCTGCCCCGTAATCATCCCCAGAGTCCCTTTGTCCCCTCATTCACTAAGCCACACCTCTCTTTTACTTACTTCCTGTAGTTCAGGTATAGATCAAATAAACAACTGAATACAACCGCTATATTTTCAGGTATACATAAATAATGTATGGCAACATAGCATAGCAGGTACAGATCAACACATTAACACACAAATATAAAAAAAGGTAACATGTCAAAATAATCCCCTACTGTCACAAAAAATTCACATATGAACTCAGCACTAAAGGTATAGATCAAATTACCAGAATCAGACATTCAAATCCTGTATTTTCAGGTATACAATAAAAATGTATGGAAACATAGCATTGCAGGTATAGATCAACAGAACACACAAACCCAGCATTGCAGGTATAGATCAACTGGAAATGTAAACTCAGCACTGAGGGTATAGATCAAATAAACAACACATGGAAACAGCATTGCAGGTATTGATTAACTGAATAAGACATACAACCTGGTATTTGCAGGTACACGTAAATAATATATGGAAACAGAGCATAGCAGATATAGATGAACAGAATAACACAAAAACCCAGCTGTGCTGGTATAGATCAATTGGAATGCACATAAAAACGGAGCATTAAATGTATAGATAAAACCCCCTAAATTACAGGCATAGATCACAGGTTGCACACCCCAAAGCCAGTCCTGGTGCCCACACTGCCCATATAGAACCTGACCAGCACTGACATAACACACATAGGACTTGCCATCTTTGTACCCAAACATCCCAGCATGACTCAACTCTGTCCCCAAATAGCCTGGCCTGTGCCATCTTTGTCCCATAAACACGCTGCCTGTGCCATGTTGGTCCCCAAGGCTCAAAAACCTTTCTTATGCCATCTTTGCATTTCCACAAATCAATTATACATCTGATACACACAAACATTTTTACAGTCATTCACTAATTCATACTTTCATTCACACAATCATTTATTCTCTTACTCATTCACACAATAATTTATACTAATTAATGCATTCTCACAAATTATCTCACCCATTCACACAATGCATCCACATATTAATTCTTTCATTCTCTCACTCATACTCACTCAATATTCTCACTAACCCCCTTCTCACTATCTACCCTCTCCCACCTTTGTAGTTCACTTACCTTGCAGAAGTCCTGCGGTGGGAGCGCGAGGCTCTGTCTTGCTGCTCTGCCGCGGTGCGCGCTTTTTCACTGCTGAGCGCCTGAATATGATGTCTTATGAAACATGCAACACTGGCACCGCTAGAAGCCTTGTGGAGGAGAGTGAGGGATACCAGGCAGTTGCTGAAAACTTATTCATGACTTAGCGCTCCTCTCTCTCCTTAGTGCTCCCTCGGCCACACAAACAAAAAAGTACGGCGTTTCAATTGGGAGGGCACATGGGAGAGCCCATGGCCCCCTCTGGCATCCCCTTGCGGATGCCACTGTTAGCAATTAGAAACAGAAAAAAACTGAGAAACTTTTTGAACATGGAATCATTTATATTTATAGGCCATGTGTTGATAATTGCACTTAGAAAACATTTCACAATACATGTGGTAATTTGTTTACAATGTTAAAGCCCTCGGTACAAAATGTTGATCAAAATGTAAAAAAGTAAAATTTTGTCTTCTGCAAATCGTCTTGTTTACATATTTGTATAAATTATTTCTCAATTGAAATGAAACATTCTATCAGCTGTCTGATTTCCCTACAATACAAAAATGTAAAAATATTAAGCATTTAATATAGGTTTTAATGTTACACATTTTACATTTAATTATTTACATTAGTATCTCTCCCCAAAATAACACAGAATTAGTAAATGCATTATAATTTCTATTGTATAAGCAGCCTGACATTTTTAAACTACATTCAACTACATGCAATGTCTCTTCTATGGTAAACATTATGAAAGTATAAACTGTGTGTTTGAGGGACTGTAACATGGGACTAACTAGAGATTTATAAGTCCTTTATCTTGCTCTTATGCACTAGCCTCCAGTCTGACTCTAATTCTCTTTACCTGCTGTAATGTAAAATGTACTTTCTTTGTGGTGGGCTGTCTGGTTTTATTTAAGCTCTTTTGATGCAGATGCATTAATGCCAGTGTTCTGTGATGTGTCCATGAACTGCCACTTGCCTTTAAAACTGCATCAATTCTTCAAGGTACACTTGCACATAGTCTTTAAGGAACTAGGAAGGTAGGTTGTTCATCTTGCAGAAGTAACAACAGTTCTTATGTTGATTTAGGCAGCCTAAGTTGCTTCTCTCTCTTCAAATTTTGATTCACAACCCCCCCACCATCAAGTGAATGGCGTTCACAGAGGTTCTATCCAGACCCTCTTGAGAACTCTCAAGCTCCTCCTGTAGGTTGAATGCATTCAACTATTCAAGGTCAATGAAGCCAAGTTCACTAATCAGTGTGATTAGTAAGAAAAAAATTACATTTTAGAAAAATATATATACATGGTAACATGTAAAAATAATTGTATGGCAAGACAGGAGGCTTCATATTTGCATTACTTCTTTATGCCAAACCACTATCAGCAAAGAAACAGTTAAAACATAACATAAAAATAAAAATAATCAGGAAACCAAATAGTTGCAGACTCGGGTCTTCCCCCTCCCGCGAATGGATCGCATTGTTTCTATACTGATGGCCTTTTAAGCGTGTTGTTCGCTCGTTTTCTCTCCTTGGGAGCGGGGATCTCCACCCTGCATATCTGCCGCGGAGTGGTTGTAGTCCTCGCTCCCATTACCCCCCCCCCGTGGTCTCTTACCTTTATTGCCCATTCAACGGCAGTTCCGTGAGGGTGACCCCCTCTGTATACGCACCTGGGCTACCGGTTCTCTATCAGCCGGTGTTGGCTATAACGGACATAGTGTCCGTCTGTATCTTTTCAATAAAGTTTTGAAGAAAAAAAACTAAAAATACCGCTATATGCTATGGCTGTTGACTGCTTGTAGGCTGACCTGATTACCTAAGTAACTTTCTTGTGTCATTGGCTGACAATATATAAGGGAGCTGTGGCTCTGGCTGAGTGCGGTGCCTAGCCACTGCTTTAGTGCCGCATTCTGTTTATTGCAACCAATATATGTCTTCTACGTGTTTTACAGATATATGTGACCATGTCCGAATCTGATTTGCCTATGCCCGCTGCTCTCCAGTCATGGCTGAAGGCTGCTCTGTGCGAATATCTCCGGGCTGCTCTGGCCTCACTGGATAGAACCACGCTCGCTCAGGCGTTGCCACCTACCAGCGGACTCGGCTGACAGGGACATGTCTCTCAAGGGCAAGGCTCCCCTAAAGAAGTCCAACGGCCCTTCATGTCTACCCGCAGCCACCATGGGGCCTGACGGGCCCGAAGAGGAGTATGAGGTCGTGGACGAATGCCCATTTGGACCTCCAGGGCATCTTCTCTGCTGGCCGGCCCTTCCCATGTCAGCAAGATGGTCGTGGATTCTCAACCTTCCGCTTCTACGGCTGCCGTGGGGATGGAGATTTTGGATACTGCCGCCCTGCCTATGTTTGACCCTCGTACGCTGTGACATCCGAGGTCTTCAGAATGGGCACCTTCTTCCCACATTGCAGAATTTCTCAGTTTTTGGCTTTGACGCTCGCTGGAGAAAGAGGCTCGCCAGAAGTTGCACGCAGAATGCCCTCGACCTACAATCCCGGATAAAGTGGTGACCAACCCTTAGTTTGATAGCTCTTTCGTTACCTTTATGAACAGGAGTGGAAAGGACCCATGTAAGGGCCTTAAACAGGGTCTTCGCACAGCGCAAGAAAAGCTGCTGGACGTGACAGGCTCCTTGACTCAAGTTTTGTCCATGGCTAATGAACCCTTGTCTGAGGGCACTCAACTTGATTCCTTTCTGATTAGGGAAGAGTTGGCGCCTAAGGTGTTGAGGCCTGCTGTTCAGAGACAAGTTTCTGAAAGAAATGAATCAACACGTGTATATATGTAAACAAGGCTCAGACATCTCTACGCAGGGTGTTCCACGGTGGAGATAGTTTTTTTGTCCAGGGCTGGTCAACAGAGGGGCCGGGTCACCAGCAGAGCTGCCTTCCAGGACAACAGGCCCAGATTTGCAGATGGTGCGACGACGCAGCGCTATCGGTACAGGAGTCCTGTCTCCAGAGGCTCGTCCAGAAGGAAGAAATGCATCAGGTAAGTACTTCCATTTTTCTCCCGCATATTCCTGTGACGGGCAGAATTGTGCATTTCCTTCATTGTTGGGAAAACCTTAAGCAGTATCCTTGGGTCCTTCAATGTGTTGCAGGATTCCGGATAGATTTCCTTTCCCACCCTTATCAAGCATGTGCCCCTCGCCCACTCGCGTGTCGCAGGATGCTCAGGCTCTGGTTCACAAAGAACTTATTCTCTTCGGGACAAGTGCGCCATCGGACGGTTTTCATCAGCAACATTTTTCTTGCGAAGAAGAAGACCACTGAGTTCCGTCCGGTAATCAATTTGCATGTTCTAAACGCTCATGTGGTTTACCAGCATTTCAAGATGGAGGGGATCCATCTTCTGAGAGATCTGCTGATACATGGGGACTGGTTTACTCGTTTGGACCTGAAGGATGCGTATCTTACAGTTCCGATTCATTTAGAGGACAGACGTTTTCTCCAATTTTGGTGTCAAGACGAAATCTGGCAGTTTACCTGCCTTTCCCTTGGCCTAAGGTCCGCTCCATGGTGCTTCACCAAGCTCTTGAAGCCGGTCATGGAGTTCCTTTGCGAGCGAGGTCTATCATTTACCTGGGCGATGTCCTCCTTATGGCCCAGGATCGGTATACACTGCTCAGGGACACTCAGATGATGGTTCACCTGTTCCAGTCTCTGGGTTTTATAATCAAAGACAAGAAGTCGGAACTCTCTCCTACGCAATCGGTCGGGGAAAGTCCTATCGTACTATCAATGTGGCCCGCTCGGCTATTTGAGCCGCCCATGTTTCTGTTGATGTATTAAGCATAGGGAAAGATGCGACTGCTTGTTGACCTCTTTGGGGCGTTCGACTTGCCAGACCCCCAGTTTTTTGGGATGTCTCTGTCGTCCTTAGGTTTTTGGAATCTTGGCCAGATAACAGAGTGTTGTCTCTACAACAGATTTTGGCTAAACCAGCTCTTCTTTTCTGCCTGGTCTCTTTTTGCAGAGTATTAGGGCTTTTAATTCAGATTCTTTTTCCTTTACCCCTGAAGGAGTCACCGTTTCTATAAAACATAGGACCAAATCTTTTTCTTTGTCGGTGGTTTATCCCTACTTCTCCGATCGCCCCAGTCTTTGTGTAGCTGCGTGTGTCTGTGCTTATTTATCTGCCACTATATCGTTGAGATCTTCCTCACCCGGTCCTCTATTTATCTCATATGCTTCTGCTTTTTAACCAGTGTCTTCTCCTACAGTGGCTAGGTCGATGAAATGGATTCTGCGTATGGCCGGGGTGGACAGTTCCGTTGACCCCTCAGTGGTTACATCAGAAAAAGGTGAAGGTTCTGGAGCAGCCATGACAGTCTCCTGACCTTAATATAACTGAGCCACAAACATGCAAGATGACCAAAGACTTGGAGGCGTTTTGCTTCTGCTGCCTTTGATTTGGGAGGTTCTCTTGCGGATATCTTATCCGTGGCGGATTGATCTAGGCAGTCTACCTTTCGTAAATTTTATTACCTACCTCGCGCTCATGTTTCTTCTGCCTTTTTGGGGTCGCTTTAAAACTGCAAATGTGTACTTCCTGACCATGTTCCTCCCACTGTAGCGAGAGCTAAATTTCTCTTGCTCATTCTCTCAGCAGTGGCAAAACGGGCTATATTGTCACAATAGATTGCTCCCCAGCCGCCAACGCTGCCTTTGGTCCTGTCGAGGTTGCGCTTTTTGTTTCAAATGGATTGGCTTGAAGCCGTTCTTCATAAAGAGAGCAAAGTTAAATTTTTGTTTAATCGTTGGTCCCCGTATATTGCGACACTAGATGGCGATACCAGGCTGTCGTTATTTCAAACATTTAATACTACTGGGTGGTTTTGCCTTCAGGTCTTGAAAGGTACTCGCCCCATTCCAGGGTTTTGATCTCATTGACGGGCGGGTTTGTCCATGTGTGTAACATGTTTTTTTTTTTTTTTACGCCTTATGGTTGATTCCATGATTGTCATCTGCCTAACTTTATTTTCGGTCACTCGGAATATTGTTTGCCCTGTCTGTAATACTGTATTGTGCATCACTTGTACCTGTATATGCCTATTTTGTCATCTTGTTTGTCTATGACTTTGTCATTATGCTATATGCTTTGTCTTCTCCGAGTAATAAAGAAGTTTAAAAAAAAAAAAAAACTGCAAATGTAAAGCCTCCTGTCTTGCCATAAAATTGGGGATTAGTCTAGCCTTGGTCTAGAGCTCATCTAAATTTTATTAAAGACAGGAGGCGAGTATTTCCTGCTCTGTGTTTTTATCCTTCCCTATGTTTGTTGTTTTTCCTTACTCTGTGGTACCTCAGAGTTTATATTAGGTTTGGATGTATTTTTTTCTGCTTTTGTCTTTTACGTCTATTAGACGTTTCTTGGTGTACAGTTTACTTTCACAATGTTTTCTCTGTCTTCAATCACAGTTTGATTCTGCTGCAGACGTGCTCCAGTTCGTTTTGAGGATACGTGTTCTGTGGTCCGTGGTTCTCCGTTCTGGGTTGAAGGGTCCGAGGAAAGAGGAAGTTGAAGGGTCCGAGGAGTTATTTATGGACTCTATTCGGTTTCCTGAATTTGTGTTATGTTTTAACTGTTTCATTGCTGCTGGAGGTTTGGAGTAAAGACGTAATGCAAATATTCGCCTCCTGTCTTTAATAAAATTAAGATTAGCTCTACACCAAGGCTAGAGTAATCCCCAATTTTCCACTCTCACCAAAAAAAGTGCAAATATATATATATATAAAGTTTTTTATGAGCACGTAAAGAGTTAAAATATTGGCATTATAAATGCCCACAGGGTGCCTAGTTTAAAAAATGTATGGGATGTGGGCACAGACTGACCAGATGTCTAAATGGCAAAAAAATACACATCTCACAAATAACCCATGCATAGGGGGTATCGCTGTACTCAGCAGATGTTAATGAACACAATGAATATGATAAAAATAATGGTATCTAAAGAAAGCCCTGTTTGTCCTAAAAAAACCCAATATATAATGTGTGTGGGTACACAAAATGGGAAATAAGAAAATTACAGCTAAACAGCAACACTGAAAAATGTTAATAGAGCCTTTGTCTTAAAATGTACTACGAGTAAGAAACAGTCTTGTCATTAAGGGCTTAAGCTATGTCTGTTTCACTAAATGCTTGTGTTTTAACCTACATATTAAATGGTTTATCATTAGCACCTGTTTGGCATAATTGTTTAATCATCCACCTAAATATATGACTACAAAATTCCTGACTTTCTGCAAGTGTACCTAGAAGATTTGATATAGATTTGTCTTCTGACTAATTTTCCTTTTTTAAATTATAAAAACAAACTTAACATGTCTATTTTTGATTTGTTACTCTACAGCATTAAAACCTAAAACTTTTGCACAGCACTGCTAATATGCTCAAAAGTTTGCATACCTTTAGAGAATCGGTAATATATGTATAATTTTTTAAAGAAAATATGTGCAGGTTATAACAGAATGGCACAATCATAAAACACAACATGACACCAATGAAAATAATGAAATTACCACTGTTCAAGAGTCTGCATACGCGTAGTTCTTAATACTATGCATTGCCCCCTTTAGCAGCAATGACAGCATGCATTCTTTTTGTAATAGTTTTCTATGAGGCCCCAAATTCTTGCAGGTGGTATAGCTGCCATTAGTCATGGCAAAACGCCTCCAAGTCTTTGGTCGTCTTGCATGTTTGTGGCTCAATTATATTAAGGTCAGGAGACTGTGATGGCCGCTCCAGAACCTTCACCTTTTTCTGATGTAACCACTGAGGGGTCAACTTGGCAAGATTCCCTGTGCTTTAGTGCTCAGACACCCCAAAACATCAGTGAGCCACCACCATGCTTCACAGTGGGGATGGTATTCTTTTTGTTATAGGCCTTGTTAACCTCTCTCCACAAATAGTGGTTATGGTTGTGACCATAAAACTCTATTTTGCTCTCCAAATTACAGTGTGCCAGAATCTTTGGGGCATATTGTAACCGGGATTTTTAGTGGCACTGGCGAAATAAAGGCTTCTTTCTGACAACTTGACCATGTATCTCATTTTTTGTTTAAGTATTGGCGTATTGTGCTCCTTGAAACAACCACGCCGTCTTTTTTCAGAGCAGTCTGTATTTCTCCTGAGGTTACTTGTGGGTTCTTCTTTGTATATCTGGCAGTTGTGGCTGAAATGTTTCTTGGTCTACCTGACCTTGGCTTGGTATCAAGAGATCCACATATTTTCCACTTACTAATAAGCTATTTTCAAGACTTTGGATATGTTTATATATCATTTTCCATCTTTATAAAGTCCTATTGCTTTTTTACGCAGGTCTTTTGACAGTTCTTGGCTTAGTATCCACGTGAGAGCTAACAAATCAATTGACTATTTATATACTAACACTAATTGCACTTTAAAAAGCTACATATGTGGGAAATGAACCTTTAATTGTCATTTTTACCTATGTGTGTCACCTTGTGTGTTTGTAACAAGGCCAAACTTTCATGTATGTAATCTTTTGATCAAGGCTATTTGGGTGACATCTGCTATCATTATGATTTAAAAAGGAGCCAAACAACTATGTGATAATAAATGGCTTCTTATGAAGCCTTACTAGCCTTAAATAAAAGACTGTTTTTATTTTTTTGCATGTTCAGTCATATTTTCAAAATCACTGCCAACATTTCACAATTTCTGCAGGGTATGCAAACTTTTGAGCACAACTGTATATGGACAATAGTATTGGGACACACCTCTTAATTATAGAATTCACATGTTTCAATCAGACCCATTGCTACATGTGTATAAAATAAAGCACCTAGCCATACAGCCTGCACTTAAACACTTGTGGAAAAAAATGGGTTGTTGTGAGCTCAATTAATTCAAGCGTGATACTGTGATACGATGCCACCTTTGCAAGTCAGTTTGTGAAATTTCATTGCTGCTAGATATTCCATGGTCAACTGTAATTGGTATTATTTTAAAGTGGGAGGGTTTAGGAACATGAGCAACTCAGCTACGAAGTGGAAGACCACGTAAAGTCACAGAGCGGGGTCACCAAGTGTTGAGGTGCATGGTGCGCAAAAGTGGTCAACTCTCTGCTGAAGTCTATGACGAAACTTCCACTGGCATTAGAAAACTGTGCATCAGAAGCTTCATGGAATGAGCTTCCATGGCCAAGTAGCTGCATGCAAGCTTCACATTACCAAGAAAAATGCCAAGCGTTGGATCGAGTGGTGCAAATTACGCCGCCACTGGGCTCTGGAGCAGTGGAAACGCGTTCTGAGGAATGATGAATCACACTTCCCTGTTTGGCAGTCTGATGGGCAAGTCTAACATTGGCGGATGTAAGGAGAATGTTACCTGCCTGACTGCATTGTGCCTACTGTAAAGTTGAAGAAGGAGATATAATGGTATGTGGCTGTTTTTCAAGTGTTGGGCTAGGCCCTTACTTCCGGTGGGGGAAATCCTAATGCTTCAGCATACCAAGACATTTTGGACAATGGTATACTTCCTACATTGTGGGAACAGTTTCGGAAGGGCCTTTTCTCTTCCGGCATGAGTGTGGCCCAGTGCACAAAGCAAGTAACAGAAATTGTGAGGTTGGCCTTATCGTGCAACATCAGTCCCTGACTTCACAAATGCTCTTCTGGATGAATGAGAAGAAAAGTCTCACAAAAACACTCCAACATCTTGTGGAAAGTCTTCCCAGAAGAAGGATTGACCAACAACATATTAATGTCTATGTATTTAGAATAAATGCGATGCCATAAAAGTCCCTGTTGGTGTAATGATCAGGTGTTCCAATACTTTTGTCCATATAGCGTGTGTGGGCAAGGCTTAAAGCAAAGTGCACCATCTATGTATTCCATGCCCAGGAAGAGGGAGGGGATGCCCAATTGTATTCTGTGCAGGCAGTTCTCCACACCAAACTTTTTCAACCGTGTCTTAATGGATCTTGTTTTGTGCCATTCCCAAGCTAAAGCCACAAAACTAGAAGAATACAAATGTCTAAAATGGCTCTATGCTGTTGTATTAACATTTACCATTAACTGGAACTAAGGGCCTAGACCAAACCCTAAAAACAGCTACAGACCATTATCCCTCCACCAAACTTAACAGTAGGCAATTAATCCTGGTATGTAGCATTCTCCTGGCAACCAAGAAACCCTGATTTGTCCATCAGAATTCCAGATAAAGTCCAGTGGTTGTGTGCGTTACACCACTTTAGCCGATTCTTTGCATTGTGCATAGTGATCTTTGATTTTTGAGAGGCTGTTCAGCAACGCAACCTCATTTTACGAAGCAGTGATTGAGCTGATGTTGTTTCCAGAGGTTTGGAACTCTGTAGTAAATTATGCTACAGAACACAGGCTATTTTTATGAACTATACTCTTGAGCACTCAGCAGCCCCACTCTGACTTTTGGCAAAAGTGGCATCACTGAGTTCTTAAGTACTGTATTTGCTAGATTATAAGACGACCCTGATTATAAGACGACCCCCCAAAATCTGAATATTAATTTAGGAAAAAAAGAAAAAGCCTGAATATAAGA
>VKOC01032025.1:0-10795 GCA_009364415.1 Spea multiplicata | reverse complement strand
GAGAAACGGCGACTAGACGGGGGCCGGATGGGGGCCGATCTGCCGGGAGGTTCTGGGTTTGATGAACAGAGCATGAAAAAAAGGGATTTATTATTAAAAATGGAACGACGGTATTTACAAAGAAAACAAAGCGCCCCCCCCCATGCCGAATCCCCTCCGTGTCTTTTTCCCGATATGAGGATTGCAGATTCCAGCGTTTTGCGTTATTTTGGCGTTAATCACCCCAAATACGTGGGCAGCGGTGGGCGCCTCGGCCAGCCTTCTCGTTCTAAACGTCTCGGTTATCGGAGTTACTGATTTTTTTTAATCCCCGGTCGTTTTTCTGTATTTTTTTTAGGTTTAAGGATTTTGTTTAACTTTGTGTAGAAATCTTTAAATAAACATCACAGAGAGTCTGGTATTTTTGGAATCGTCCGGAACGCGAGCCGCTTCGGGTTACGTTATTACATTAAAGCCCCCCGCCCCCCCCATCTTTGTTCTTCCCAATTACCCCTCTGTAAATCCAGTGTTGCTTCCTTTTGTTGGCGATGAAGAGGTTAATGTGTGGGAAAGCGGGGGCCCTGGGTTATTAACTCCCCATTGTTTATATGCTGGGTGATATCACGGAGCCCCGAACAATGTGTTCATTATAAGGACGGACAGTATTTACAGGGGTCACTAATTCCCGAAATCCGACCCCGAGGACGGCCCTCGGGGACTCCATGCGCGAGAAACTAATGAGGAGCTGCTGAGTGCGCGGGGCGGAAGACGCGGCCCCCAAAGGGCCAACTTTATCCGACCTTTTAGAGAAAGATAACCCCCTGCTGGTGACAGACGAAGAATCCGAACCAAATCCCACAACTCCGAGCCGACGTCATGACAACGAGCAAATGCTGGCTTATCTAGAAAAAGTACAGAGACCTTTAATGATCACTTTGTACATTTTTTGTCATTCCGATGGTTGTGATGTCATTGCTGATGTCACGCTCGCTGTATTTGAGGTTAGGCTGAAGGCCGCGTAGAATCCTCATCTCGCGAAGAATTGTTAAAAAATCCCAGGGAAACGGGCAAAAAGACGCGTCACAGAAAGTGCCAAATGTGCCGGGGGGGGGGGGCAGAGGTCCTCCGAGCCGCAGCCAAGGATTAGAAACGCTAGATTTCCTACCATCCAATAATAATATATAAAATAATAATAATATTTAGTAATAATAATAATAAATAGTTAATAATATAATGTAATAATTATATAATAATAATAATAATATAATAGAAAATAATTAGTAATAATTAATAATAGTAATAATAATAATAATAAGTAATAATAATTAATAGTAATATAATCATAATAGTAATAATAATATAGTAATAATAAATGCTAATAATAGCTATAATAATATATATTCATTTTGGTCGTTTCCACCATAAAATGAGCGAGTGAGCGAACTCTCCCTGCTATACACCCCCCCCCTCGCAGGACGCACCTGCAAAAACACCACGAGCCCACAACCCGGGGGCAGAATCCCCCCAACGCGTCTCGCAGGGCAACGGCGACCGCGTAACCGGGGGGTGTACGAGACTCGTTAATAAAACCAGACGCCCCGACACGCCGGACGCCCCACACGGCTTCCAGGTCATGGATGATGAATAAGATGCAACATGATGTCAAGGGGGCTTTAACCCTTTATAGTTTTACAGAAAATGCTAATAAATAACTCTGCCTCAGGACCAATAATTATATATACGATATATACCATACCTTATATACCATTATATACCATACCTTATATATCATTATATACCATGCGTTATATATATATAGGACAAGTAACGAAGTCCAAGAGACAGACCGCCCAGTTTAGTGAATAAGACCCTTATTACAGCGCATCGCGCAGGGACCTGATCTAATTTACAATAATATTAAATATTCCAACAATAACTCATTTTTCTCACAATATAAAGGGAGAGATTGCGGCGGCGAGCGGAAGCCCCCCCCCCCCGAGAACGACAGATTCAGCGCCAGTGCCCCGAAAACGCAGCGAGGGGCGCCGGGGATATTTTAGCTGCTCCCGCGGTTATTATTCCGGGATTTATACTCTATACACAGAACTATTTCCGGTCACCTGACTTTGGGGGTCACTCTGGGCCGCGGGGGCCACACTTCAGGTCCGATGCCGGTGTCCTCTCGCCCTTATAGGAACCTGGGGTGACCCTGCCGACAGTAACGCTCCCAGCCCCAGGACTGTGCAGGTGTGCGTCGGGTGTGTTGGCGGCAGAAGTATCGCTTACACGGGATCTCCGCCAACCGCAGAGAAAGTGGGAATTATCAGCGAAAGTAAAACACTTGGCTATTGTAACGTCTGTTCTTACCACAAATGCAGCAGATTTTGGGTGTATTTGTTAACCTTTTCATCTCCAGACAGAAGTGCAGAAGATCGACTTATTGCCCCTCTGATCAGGACCGGGGGTTAAATGCCCCGCGGTAACTTTGGTAACAAACCTTTTAGTATAAATCTTTTGTGACATAAGTTTTGGGCCAAATTACCATTTTTTTAAATTTTTTCTGAAGGAATAAAAAGGAAAATTCTTCTTGAAAAAGCACAGAATGAGGATTCAAGACATTCGGGACGCGCAGAAAGCGAATGAATGAGTAAAAAGGGATCCAAGAAAGGACAGATCCGGGGGGTGAGCGCGAGATAAGAATCCGACGGCAACAAAGTAACCGCTTTACAACCAACGGAATCTACCGTATGCCTCAAGCCGCGCAGGCACAGCGCAGAGATAGTTTGTTCCGTTACTTTATTTATGGGGAGGATTAAGGCTTCTGCTCCATGATGGGATTAACCTTTCCTTCTCTGGCGGGGGCTCCTGGCGCTGGGCTCAGTCCCGCTATACGTTTCCTTAGCCCCCCCCCCCAGCTCCGTGAAGCGTATACAGTGCTGAGTGTGAGTGACAGCCCATTATCTGGAGTGCGAGACATAGCTGCGGGTAATTCCTCTCCCGCTCAGCCTCGCCCTGCGCTCGAGACTCTCTGGCGTCTGCTCTACCTGCGCGGCTAAGACCTGGAGCTGCCGGGATTAAAAGAGCAAACCCCTGAAAAACACTTTAATGCAGGAGACTAAAGACGGGGATTACCGGCAGATCCCTTCCCGCCGGGGTCACGGCCCCCCCGGGGGTCTAACCTGAGCGGGATCTCCTGGGATCATCCGTACAGACAGAATCGCCGATGCCCCCCCTCCCCTTCTCTGGATAACCTACCGGAGCCACAACTCCCATCATCCTCTTTCGGGTTTACAGGAAGGAGACTCTTTGTGGAAAAACACATTTTAATTCTTCCACAATCACATTAGTTCAGGACCCCCTTTGGTTTTCCTTTAAAAGTCCTGCCTTGTACGTAAGACTTTACAGAGAGGGTGGTAGATCAGTGGAACAGCCTCCTGGCGGAAGTGGTAGGGGGGTCATACAGTGAAGGAATTTAAACATGGAGCGCAGGGAGCCTTTAAGACAGAAGCGTTACATGTATCCATGCGCGATCTATAAACGGCACCCAACACGCAAAACGTGCAAGTGAAAACATGCCAGAAAAGGTAAAACCGACAGGATCGTGACCTTCAGTGACCTCTGCGGATTGCGAGTGATCTTCGGGGTTAAATGTCATTAAATGACTTTAAAGGATTCTGAGTAGCGAGCGGCGTACGGGGGTTTTTTTCCGGAACGTTCCACGTCTTCCGCCGTCGCCTTTAATAAACTCTTTTCTCTGTGGTTTTGAAGTTTTTTTAAAGATTTCTGCGACCATCGAGGCTTCGGAAGGAGGATGCCGGCTGCTTACGTGGTGACTTCTGTGTGGGCCGACAGCGGTTTCCGAAGCTCGGCCAAAGCCAAGTAATCTCTGCTTTAGGAAATGTGAAAAGTATGCGCCTGCATCAAAAAAAACACAGACAAAATGCCTTTTTCCTCCCCGACATGTTATCTCACGCACCATCCAAATGGCTGCGCCGGCCGGCGGCCCCGCGGATCCCGCATACCTGCGGCGTTAGCCCTTCCCGCAAGTTCTCTTAAGGATTTAGAGCTGTCAGGGGCCGAGCGGACAGCCTTCAACGGGGAAATAAATAATTTGGACATCAGGAAGTGGGGCGAGATTAACAAAAAGAACCTGATTCTACCCCAGAAATGTTAACTCCGTGGGTGCCGGCGGGGGTGGGGTTTATTGAGAGAAGCAGAGCCTCGTACGGGGGGGGGGCTCTGAAAAACCTTCTAATCAGAACCAGCAGTTTTTTATTAATATATTAGAATTTTATTTTAGGAAAGCGGTGAGAGAACCGGAAATGTTTATTCATTGGCGAGTTATTGTGCCCAGTCTGGCATCGCAGGAGTTAACGGCGCCCGGCACGTTTTGGGCTGCGTCACCCACAAGCGGCTATTTCTGCAGAAATCCAAATTAGAAGCTTCCCCGGCGAACATCTGCGGCCCCCGTGCCAAACCTGCAAGCAATTAGCCGACTCCTCGGGGGCCCCCAGAGAAAATGTCTCCTGACCCCCCATCCAACCCCCCCCCTCTGTTCTTGATCTTTCTGCCCTAAATCTACAGAAAGCACGAGGTCAGAAACCTCAGGAGCCGCAGGAGTCGCTTTCTGCAGAGACGGAAGGAAGGAATTTACAGAATTCCACTAAAAGCCAGAAAAAGACTCAATATTAAAAATCAGAAGAAACCCCCAGCGTTCTGTTCATGGAATCTCCTTCCTAAACGCGTCACCCGATAAATAATCTCCGGGGGGGCGCGGAACGCGTTGGCACGAGGCGCACAACCTCTCTCTATATATATATTATAATATTATAACCAACGGCAGCCGACTGTTACATTCTATCCGCCAAATTAACCCTGTAATGGTGTTTGTAGAAGATATAGGTTTTAGACCCCCCGTTAGGTGTATCCCGTGGGAGCGGCCATATTAACTTCCTTTTCTGAGGCTCTGCAGGATTATTCCTCCCCGTTAAGTTAACTCTGCCCTATTATTACGTTCCTTTTCCAGGTCTTTTAAAAAGCAGCCACTGCCCCCCCCCCCCGGGAATTTCTCTGAACGGATTGGTTTTTTTGCCGTTTCTTTACCCCTTTTGGTGGCACCAAGTCCGACCGATTTGGGTGAATAAAAGCATTTCTGGAGCGGAGCGCCGGTGATTTATTCGCCGTAAATATTAAAGCAAACGTTTCTCCTCGTAAATCCGGCTAACGCGGCAAACGGCCGGAGGGGCCGCCGCGGAGACGTCGGCCATTAAGACGCAGAAATCGGAGATTGATGTACGGGCCCCGCGCTTGCCGGCCCCGCGGCTACCGGCGCAGAGACCCCATACAGTCTCTTCTAACCGGCAGACGTCCTCCGTGGTGTCAGCTCCGTCCATCTATCAAACGGCCGACTCTTCCCCCAAAAACACTTTCAGAAAACCGCAAATAAATAAATAAAAACACCCGGCGACTTCTTACAACGCATTCCCTTAACCCTTCATGCAAATTCCCCTACGTTTCCCATGATCCCTCAGTGCAGAAGCCCGAGCAGGAAGTTGGAAGCCGCTTCCTGTTCTCTCCCGTCAGCCCGAGCAGGAAGTTGGAAGCCGCTTCCTGTTCTCTCCCTCAGCCCGAGCAGGAAGTTGGAAGCCGCTTCCTGTTCTATCTCTGCGTTGTTTTAGCGGACGGCGCAGGAGTCTCTAGCGCTAGAGATCGTTTCCAGCGCTCTGACCATTGGCGGCGGAGCTTACGCTCCAAATAATGAGAAGAAGAGCGGCCGTCACAGCGCATTCGCGTAAAGTTACGGAGTGTAAGCTCTGCGGTCCAACGTCGGGTCAAATACAGACTCCAGAGAAAAAACACAAAAATTTAATAAGAAAAAATGTCCGCCGCCCAACCCCCTCCGCGACTTCTGTTACTTCTGTTACTTGCTACAAAGTATTTCCGATAAACAGCGGCACCGACGCGCTTCACATAAAACAAATCCCCGGCCCCGTGATGAATGCTTCTATTAAAACACCCAGATCGTTAGCCCCGATAGCGCGGCGGCCCCCGGGGGAAGCTCCCTCCTCCCGCCGGTGCATCTGCATAGCCGTAAATAGGTTATTTTGGGTGTAAATAACGCATTAAAGCCGCACTTTATCCGCCTTCTCCGGCAGAGCGGGAAATCGCCGGGAATAAACAACCCGAGACAGGCTTGTAAAAGACGAGGAAATATATAAAAAGCATAAAAAAGGTGACTTTAATGACGTGCGGAGCGGGGGGCCTGGGGCGGGCGCAGCGGCCGGGGGGGGTGGATATACTGTGAAGTATCAAGGAGAAATAAAATGCGACGGAATCCGGACGGCCAATGAAACGCGTCCGTCGCTGAATAATTATTATATATTTATATATATTTATTTCTTTAGAGGGACAGCGGGGGAGGGGGGGCAGCCGGTAAAGGTGCTGTTCCACCTAAACATTCATTTTGCTCCCTAATAAACTTTCCCCAATCTGTTATTTTATTTGCCCCCCGGGGGGTAGGAGGCTGCTTTCCCTGCCCCTGGTGTTCGCTTGCTACCCGGCCGGCATCAACTCACAAATGTTCTTAATTTCTCGCAAGTTACAAGCAAATCCGTGTGATTTACACGCCGGGGGGGTCTGATGCCTTTACAACCCCATGCGGGGAGCGCGCGGCCCCCCCAAGCCCCCCCCCCGGGGCAGGTGACACAAAGGACTTCATCCCTGGAAGCCATTAATTAGCGTCTCCCTCCGTCCCGCAGTAAAGTTTAAGAGCCGCGGCGCTCGCACCTCGGCATCTGTCTGAGAGGTCATTAAACTCCTCCTGGTCACAGGAAAGGAGCCCCTACCGCTTTCAAAGGCTTTTTCCTCCCCGGCTGCCTGAAAAACCCCCGCTGCGGGAATTCGGGAAATAATTGGCCATCAATGGACCCTCAGTGACTTGAAAAAAGGGTTAAATTATTACAACTTCCTGATCTGCCCAAAGGAGGCAAAATAAAATCCTCTAACGCCAAAAACACAAAGTATGGCACCTTTCCCACCATTCCACGCGCGCTAATCTGCATGCGTCATATTCTGTAACGCTGCAAATCCCACACCATGAAAGCCATGTACCATCTCAGCCTGGAAGTTGTTCCATTAAAGTAATACCCCACGTCTTAAGATGATTGGTACCTCCTTGTGAAGATCCCCCGGGTTTCTTTATCACTTCAGAGAATCCATTTCCTTCCAGAATAGAGCTTTTTGCTTCTTTTTTCAGTGCCGCGGTCACCGCTCCAGAATTCTCCATAATCAGTAATTCATGATCCGGAGGCAGGAGCTAGAAAAAAAAAATGTGAGAAAACGCATAAAGCGGCACTCCAGCAACCCAAGAGTTAAACTCCCATTTTATGGGGTATTTCCTAAGAAATAATACTGCACGTTTTTAACTGGTATTCTGTGCAAAATTATTTTTTAAGATGAAAATATATATTTCACATCAGAAGCTATTTGGGTCAAAGTGAATTTTTACCCAGTTTAAAAGTTTAAAAACAGTTTGCATTTCACTGAAACGGGTAACACAAAAGTGTGGAAAGGTGATAGATAAGTGGAACAGCTTCCCAGCATAAGTGGTAGAGGGTAAGTGAAAAATGTTGTATTTGACCCTTTTCAAACCCAAATATAAGGTGTTTTTCACCCCTCTGGCACTCAAGTGGTTAAACATTACCCGCCCATGGCACAGAGATAATGAAGGCATCTTGAGGCGTAACTGGCAGTTCCGGGGTTAACTTACAATGAGCATTATTATCCGATATGTGATAATAATTCCATTATAATTTTAACCCCTCGGTTTCCATTAATGTCTATTCCTGCAGTGAATGTCTCTCAGCGACTGTTCTTCTGGGCTGTCACCAATAAATTCCTCTGCAGCCATACCTTACAATGCCCTGCATCTAATGCGCTCTAATACACAAAACCCCACGGAGGGGTTCAATCGAGCCAGGGATGCCACAGAGGAACACTGCGCTGGCTTTAAAGGATGAAGGAGCGCTCTCCCTCTGCTCTCCCTCCGCTCTCCCCTCCGCTCTCCCTCCGCTCTTCCCTCCGCTCTCCCTCCGCTCTCCCCTCCACGGTCCTGCCTGTCTCTACATCCAGAACATTCTCTGCCCAAACTCTGTCCTTATCTTTTTCACACTCAGGACTAAAAGAGACCCTCAGACCCCCATCCTATGTTTATTTACCTCTCCAAATAGCTGGAGGCCATTAACCCTCAAATGGCCAGGAATAATAATGTTAATAATGTCTGTTTGTAAACAAAGAAACAAAACAAACTCCGCGATACAATTTATATAAGAAATCGCTGGTTTTCTATGAATCCACTTTTCCCGATGAGTCAGACATAGGCCGCGGCTCCGTACACTGCTTTATTCTACAGAGAAAAGAATGGCTGAGACCCCTGAATCCTGGCAGGGGGGGTTAAAGGCAACACAGACACCCCAGGGTGACACGTGGGGCAGCAGCTGGGGAGTTTGTTCCTAAGGAAGTGGCAGATACTCGCATCCGGCTCCCAGCAGGGTAGGAGATGCAAGACAAGGATATTCAGGGCGTCAAATGCTATCTCCCAGTTCAGAGGCCACAAGCAATTAGAGCGCAGCTGTCTCTGGCAGGCAACACATGGCTGGCCCCCGGGTCCCGTGTCACCCCCATGCGGGGCAGCGGGGGGAGGGGCGCGGGGGGCACGGGACCCGGTGCCACCACTACAACAGGGCGCCAAAAAATAAACATTAATCGGAAGTGAAAGCAGGCAGATCGGGGGCGATAATCAGCCGTGTCCGTCCGTCCGTCCAGCTGCAAATAATATTAGCGAATAATAATAAATATTACGAAGATTTAACTGAGCGTGGAAGGTGTCCTTGCGCATTATCAGCCCCCCCACATCCTTGGAACTCCATCGGCCCAGCTGTCAGCCGCAAGGCGCCAAGAACTTTTTAATAAGAAATGTATGAAAAAACACAATTAATTCTAAAATTCCGTTTTACTAATCGAGCCGATCGGTATTGGTGGGCTTGGTTGATTTAATAACCCCCCCCATGGGAGGCTCCGAACGGAGGGGGGGAAATGGCTTTTTATCATCAAAAAGTCAGCCCAGCAAATTTACCATCATTTAGCAACCCCCCCCCAATATTTCACCTATTAAAAATGTATTAATATTCTACAATTTAGACAATTTAATTAGAATTCTTTTGTATTTAAATAAAAGTTTGCATAACGATGTATAAAATAAGATATTGAATTTTGTATTTTAAGTAAATGTATCGCTTTTCCCCAAACTTTCTTGTTACAAAAAAAGTAAAAAAAAAAAAATAGCCCTGTTCAAAGAGCTTACAATCTAGAACAGAATGATTGAAAATGATAAAATATCAGTGATATTGGGTGTAATAAAAATTGCTATTTTTAATTTGGATCCATTTCTTTTTCATTCCACCGAATACATTGTATCGTTCCGGCTTCTTTGCCCAAATCGTTCTGGAATCGGAGGAATAAAGAATTAAACCCCCCCCCTCCCCGAAAGGTTTGAAACGTTAACGACGACGGAGGAATCCTCATTACCGGGAAGGAGATAGCGAGAAAAAACTCATTAATCCTAATCAGCCCAATTATTTTATTACCATTTATCCTCAACGAGGGGACGGCTTCCATTATTCCGACCAAATCACTTCATCTCGTATTAAATACCCGGCCAACGACAAATAAATAAATAAACAAATAAATAAACCCACTTTACGGGGAGCCTCATCGCACATTTACTGCCTTTTGCGAATTGATTTCGTTCTTTTCGGCTAATTCCGGTTATTTATTTGCGTTCCCAATTACTTTACAAACGAAGAAAAAAAAAAAGATATTTCCTCATCGTTATCTCCGATCAATGATTTTCTTAATTTCTATTTCTAAGTCCTGATACTTTTTTACTTTATGACTCGTTTTATATTAAAAAAAAGTATCAGGAATTATTAAAAATATAAATTAAGAAAATCATTGATCGGAGATAACGGTGAGGAAATATCTTTTTTTTTTGTTTATTATTGTTTGTTTGTCTTACCTGTTTTATTTATTTTTACATAAATCACAAGTTATTCCAGATTTTTTCCCTCTGTATCTGTAAATAATTAGAATTTTCCCCTTTAATTTATTTTTCCGGAATTCCGGTAAATGTTGCGTAACTTTAGGACGTTCTAATAATTCCTAAATATTCCACTTTGCCGGAGTTGTAAAATGAATCGAAATTTAAATCCTGGTTGAAAAAAAGCATTTTTTGGCAGGAGGGAGTTTTTAGCGCGAGTCGTTTTTAAATCCTGAACGGGAAAGTCGGGGTTCTCATTGCTTTAATTTGTCGATAACGCCCCGTGTCACCTCGCTTAGGTCATACTCACAAATTGGTTGGGTTAGGATAATGGGAATTGCAGTCCGCAGCGACTTGAATCCTGTGAGGGGGAGACGAGCCGATTTTCTTCATTCTTTTTATTTGTTTCCTCGTCTTTCGGAGAGCAGATTAGAGACGCGGCTCTGGGGCAGAGTCACGCGGCAGGCTGGGGCAGGTAGAGATCCGTCAGGGGGCCGGAAACGAGCCCAGTTCACCGAGACGCGCTCTGCGCTTGGAGGCTCTTGGCAGCGAAGATTAACTATTCGCTTAACCTGAACTAAAGGTGCCGCTTCTAACTATTATTATTATTAACTATACATCATACAGGGCCGGCTCACCGAGTTATTATTATTAAGGTATATAACACCACCATATTCTGGGGCGCTGTACAACGGGTAACAGGATACGACAAGTAGTATT
>VKOC01032023.1:0-11124 GCA_009364415.1 Spea multiplicata | reverse complement strand
ATATTACTGTATACAGCGCTGGGGGTTATATTACTGTATACAGCGCTGGGGGGGTATTATTCTATCCCCTTATTCCTACAATCCCTGGTAATTTCAGTGTCTAAAGATCTTCATTTTAAGAACCATTTTTTTCACAGATTTTTCTTGAGGAATGAATAGAAATATTCAGATTTAATGAATGTTTTTGTAATTCATTAGAAGCCTGCATTTATTATTCATCTAAAATGAATATTTCTGTCATCGGCAGCAAAGCAATCGCCGGGAAGCAGCTGATTAGTGTCAGTTTCTGTACCTGCGGCAATCGGTCTGTTTGATTCGGTCTTCATTTAAAGGGACAGTCAACATTTTATTTATTTCCTTGATTTCCCCCAATATTTATGGTAAATATTCTTATGAAAGGTTTGCTTTACACATCAACCATTTCATAGAATATATTCATAAAAATACTGCTCCTAAACATCAGGGAAAGTGACATACCTCCCAACTGTCCCGGTATTTGCACAACATGTGCAAAATTGTTGTTTCAAAGTCTTTTCACAATCAGCGTTTGGCTTGATTACGGAATCACAAACACATAAAACAATAAATAACCCACAAAGTACATTTTTCTGAAACATAGACACCCCGGGTATTTTTTTTTCTTTTTCTTTAGTTTTGGGTTGCATCTTTTTATGTTATTCACAGGTTATGGCCAAATGCACACAAAAAATCACCCAAATGTATTTAACTCCCCCCCGCAGGTATAGGTTATCGTATAATTCCTGAAATCGACGCTCATTTCCCTGCGCAACGACGCACAACATAGGCAAAAAAAACAAACCGTTTAATGACATCATACGCTATAGAAACACAGTTTAGATAAAAAAAGATAAATTTTCACAAATATACCAGGCTTTAGCTCTTCTCATCACCCTCAGCAACAACCTGGCTGAATGTGATGGGAGCTGTGATTCACAAGTGGACATCAGCCCATTTCTAAAACCAAATTCAAATAAATATGTTTAAAAAAAATATTTTATTTTTTAATATTTTTGGGGTATTTGGGGTTGATTTTAATGGTGATTTTCAGGGTGGGGGGTGGAGTAATGTCCGATCCCCTGGTTTTCCAGTGTGCCAGACAGATGATTTACCTATAGATCAGCCGGCAACCTGTTAAAATTATTATTATTTTTAGGACATGGTAGCAGGCAGCTACATATTATATTTTATTTATTTAATTTAATTTTATTTATTAATTAATTTATTGTTTTATTTTTAGGCTGCTGATCAGTGTCTGATCAGCAGCACTCACCCCCTTTTGAATGGAATAAACCCAATCACAGAGGTAATCCCCTGCGCCGGGAACCGTCATGAAGGTTTTAAAGGGTTAAACCAGAGGGGAGATACCCGCCGGTTCCAATAACATCTCTGACAAACGGGTTTTTGAAGCGGCCGGACACCCGTCGGGGTTTGGGATTTCAAACAATCTTTCTGCTTTTTTACCCATCAGAAAAAAAAATTAGATTCATCGATATTTCATATTTTTTCTCATTTTTCACAACAAAAATGTTCTAAAAAATATGTTTGAGTTGAACGGAGCCCTTCCAGAATCCGATCGTCCGCATTGCTTTATCTTTCAGAGAGGAATATATTATTCCGGTTGATTCGATAAAGGAGTCCGCAGGAGAAGTTCACTCAAAACCTGATAAATCCAAAATTGTTACTGAAATATTTGGTGTCGCATCCTATTTGAAAATTATGCGGAGTGACGAAATATTACTATTTTAGCAGAACAAAAATCTATTTTATTTTTTTAACCATTGCGGTGGTGTTAGGTGCGTTAAAGGGAACGCTTACTGCCCCTGATACCCCACTAAAGAAGAATTTAGAATAAAGGTAATAAAGAACTGACCTGAGCTAGAACCTGCTGCCCTGCTGCTGCAGCTGCCCTCCTCCTTCCGTGGTCTGACAATTCTAGCCACTGATTGGCTGCTTGAAGCAGCCAATCGCTGGCCTTAAAGCTTTCCCTTTAAATAGAACAGAAGAAATCTAGCCAATGCTAGACCTGCCCCCCAAACATATATATAAGATATATATACCGTAATTGCCTGAAACACTGCAGCTTGACTGCAGGACATCCATTACATGGACCATCATGGACCATACCATTTTTTCATTATTTATTACCCTACCTATGTTAAAACGATCAAAAACATTAAAAGAATGCGATACATCGGGTCCGTTCCTGTTTTTAATCCTCCGCTTTTGATTTTTAGGTGCGCTCGGCCGCCAGGAAGAGGTGGCATCGCTGGCAGGATCACCATTCCCTGCGGGTCCGAGTAGCCCGGGCGATGTCCATCCCGACGTCCCCGACCCGAATCAGCTTTCACAGCATAAAGCAAACAGCGGCCGTCTGATTTCTCTCTCCGCCGTCTCCCAGCCTGGGGCCGCGTGCCGGACGCGTTTCGCATTTCCCGACGTGAACTTTTTGGCAACAAAACGATGAATTCTGAGGATTCCGGAACTTGGTCTGTATTTGAAGCACAAACTTTAGGACCCTGCGGTGGGAGAGCTATTATTTTTATTTAATTCTGCGAGTGACTGGAGTATTTTCACCGAATTTTCTTCTTCATTCCGTCTCCTGGACAAAGACTTCCATTTTTTTCCCTTTTTTTTTTTTTTGCTGTAAATAGCCAATTTTCGGCGCGTTGGGTCTTCTTAATGTGTATTTATACGGACAATCTCACAAGCCTTCGGTTACATTGTATTTATTCTGTTTTAGGTTCTGCTGCTTCAGAACGATCATCTTTGGTTTCTATCCTGAAATAACAAGCAAAAAAAAAATAACTAAAGCAAAAAAAAAGTGAACTATAGGTTTTATTTACATTTTTACTTAAAAAAAAAAAGAAAGCGTTGAATGTTTTTTTAGAATAGGATTCCCCAATCTACATCCCAGTCCGCAGATGACGTAAAGGGAACTAAATATTGGCCATTTCCCCTTTTTTTTCTGGTCATTTTTTGGGGGTGAAATTTGGTCTTTTTTTTTTTAACGTGCATTAATTTGGCAAAGTTCTTAACGTGCAGACACGAGAGAAGCAGCTTTTACTTTAACTGTTACAAAATATCAAGCTTGGTATGGAAACCGACCAATAGAAGTTGAGTATTTTCACCAAAAAGAACTATTTTAGGTCAATTGTCCCCAATCAAAATGGTAACATTTTGATTGAAGCTGAGAATGCTCAAAAATACTCTTTTTTGTTCCCTTTAAGACTCTTCTTAAAGGAAAACTGCAGAAAACGTACTTTATTTATTAGCATTTTTATCAGATAATTAGTTTTTCCAGAGCATTTAGTGAATAGGGTTTTTCTTAATCGCTCGTGATTACAGGGTCTACAAAACAAAAAAACTGGATGATAACTTTATAATAATTGCCCATTTTGGTAAAAGCCAATGCTGGGGGATGTATGAATTTAAAGTTACTAATCTTGGGAGGAAAAAAAACATAAAACGCCATGGCTCTTGCCTGTGATGTCACAAGAGTAGAATTATCATAAAGAAGAGGAAACGGCAAGCAACGTATATTATTATTATTATCATTATTATTTTATTATTATTTTTATTCTTGGGACAATCATAACCCAGCTAACATCCATTAGAGAGGATGATAAAAAAGTAACAAAGCTATGAACATTCTAAAGGTTTTTTTTATGTAAAAAATGATTGACAGGTATAACTGGTTAATAGGTCACTGTCCCTTTAACAAGCGGCACATCGTCATTTATGCGGCACCGAGCATTCGTACAATCATCATCGCGTGGATTTACGTTAAATTCTTGTTGTGGGTATCGGTTTGTCTGTGTGCCTTAATACACGTGTGGAGATATAATATATTTATATATATATATATATATATATATATATATATATATAAACCGCATACGTGCTACGCTATATGATAACGCAAGTCACACATAGATTACGCAACACGCAAGCACTCATTGGTAGATTGTTACGCCGTCTCTTTTTTAAGACAGATAATGTAATACATATTTGTTCATCCACTTATATAACTATAAATATATATGTATAATATGTATGTATATAATATATATGTATATAATATATGTATATAATATATGTATATAATATTTATAAATATATATGTATATAATATATGTATATAATTATATGCGTATATATATATACCGGTATATAGTAACATATTTACAGCGTTGTCCTAGGACCGCCACAGCAACCTCAGCCTCCCCCTCCATAGTCGCCGTCACCAATGCTCAGCGGTGAGAAAATTGAGGTCTACTTAAGAAATTTGTTGCGATTGACTTAAAAAAAAAATTACACAAATTCTGAATATTTTGGCATCACTTTTAGTTGGAATCGCCCCGTCTGTTACCCGGGGAATTCTCTGCACAGAACTTAAATCCGATTAATAAGCGGTGGCAACAATTACCGTGAATACCGAATGATTCTGGTCGCTTCTTTATTCAAACTATTTAGGGCAGAGTTAAAAGTCTAAGAATATCGTTAAACATTACTTTTACACGTCTGTTAAAGGAGCCCACGTGAATGTATCCGGACCGATGATCCGACATCTCAGGTGTTTTAGTAGCCAAGAAGGCATCGAGAATATTATAGTGGATAAAAGTGCCTTCTATCTGCTGAGCTGAAAAAGCAGAATTTTCTTCAACTTGCCTTATTACAGTAAAAAAATATAAAAAATCTAGGAATGTGTAAAAAACGATTTAAACGCCAGATTCCCAGCGCTGCGGGATACCATGGCGCTATATAAATCAATCAATAACTAATAATATAAGGAATATCCACCATAGAGGAATGGAAATGGTTTATTACACCCTATAGCTTCGTCGTCCCCCCCCCCCGGTGGGAAATCCTGCCTGGATCAGTAAGAATGATTTTAGTGTGAATTTAAGTATATTTTAGGGATGCCCCAAATCATTTTAATGGTGTTTTTTAATTATTCCACCTATTTATTTCTTTTATTGTCATTTTGATTGCATGAAAAATACTCTCCCAAAAAAGGAAGACTTTCTGGCTAGAAATGCGACCGTTCGCTGACTTTCTGTTACCTGTTTTTAATGTGTTTTGTTACCATAGCGATGATTGTAATGTGAAGTTTATTTATTGATATTGTTTCATAGGTTTTTATGTTTCTTCTTTATATGTTTTATTGTTTCTATGTCCGTGTGAGGAGCGCTCATTACACAGAAGCTGAAACTTGGTACTGTCGCTGTCTATCCTTAAAACTAAAATGTCTTTAATTCCCGTGAGTCACGCAGGAGGGGAACAAACACACAGGTCCCACGCTAACTGCTTCACCTCGGCTGGATCTCTGCCCATTGATCAACCTCAATGACCCTCACACGATCACCATATTTATTGCCACTTAGGGTCGGCCCCGGGCTTTCCGCTGCCCTGCGTGTTCCCCATTCTGCGAGCACTTACTTAGAACTATAGGAAGAAACTTCATGGTGGCATCACCTAGCGGCTCAGGGCCCCCGGTTAGATGTTAGTTGGCACGTATGGTAGGGCCATAGTCTATACCAGGGGTTGGGCAGCCCCGACGCAGCCCGTTTAGAAATGTTCCCCAGTTATGTGCGCTGAATCTGAATCCATTGGGCTGATTGGGTTGATTTTATGGCACAGGCCTGATTTTGGGCACCGTCCCAGGTGGCTGCCCCAATGTCCCGTGTTTGTGGGCCGGTGGGGTAGATCCTCTGATCTCTCCTGACCAGCCCAGGGAGCCGTACAATTAATGCAGGTCTGTGCTGCTGCAGCTTCCACGTGGCCTCCTTGTGGTGCTCTCAAGTTGAGCCCAACAAAGTGGCTCTTTATGTAAGGTGGGCAGGTGGAACTTCTTCTACCCCCGTAGGTAGGGAGGGCCAGCTTCTCAAAATAAGTAATGTGAAATACAATTCTGTGTTATGCTATACCATGCCCCCCCCACACACACGCTATTTCCAAATGGCATACGATATAAGCGCGCCACATACTTCCCACCATCACTAGAAAACTAGAATTACATTGTAGCAAATCCAGTGACCAAATATATATTTCCCAAGTGGCCCTGTTTAGCTTTCCCAGTCCCTCTTTGCACCCCAAATCCCTGCTGCCTCTCTTTTCTAGGAGGTCAGAATGTTTGCTGGGTATGAGGGGATCGCAGGGTTCTACGGTCCTAAAAGCCCCGATAATCTGTATAGAAACGGCAGGAAACGGCTTTACAATTAAATGGTGTAAATAAAATACATTATTCCCACATTCAATGGTTTACAAATCACCATTAAAGAGTCTAGGAAAAGCCCTGCCCATAGCCACACCCCTAACCACACCCACTAATGTAAAGCGCCCCCGTCGGCCGTTGGGAATGTATTTGCGTCAGTCTATTTCGCAGCTAAACCACGATTATTCATCTCCTGCGTGCGCGTCGCCAAAGTGAGCTTAATATCCTATATATTGTATATCTGTTTCCTTTTTTGTTTTACGAAAACTGTTTTCCTAAACAAAATGCATTTGTGCTACAAAAAAAAAAGAGCTTTATTTATTAAAAGTGTGATTTCAGTATTTTTTTTTCAAAGCCGTGCGCTTATTTTCGTTCGGAAACAATATTTAGCGGATGTAAAATGCGTCGGCGGAGCTTTAAAAAAAGAATCAACGTGTTTTGACCCAAAATGCACATATTTTTATAATTTTCTGACTTTTCTTATTCATTTGAATGTATTTTTTTAAGCATTCTTTTTGGAAATGATTTAAAACTAGATTTTTTTAAAATAAATCATTACGAGTTTGGCAGTGAATAAGGATTTTTTTTAAAGGTAAACATAAAAATGTAAAAATACGTTTTTTTTTTTAGGTCATTAAAGGAAAGTTATGCTTGGGACTGGTGAAGAAGTATTCGCCGGCCCATTTCCGGTCTATTTAATAAAAATTAGAATCTCTTTCTTATTGTTTCTCAATGAGCAGGAACTTTTAAAACATATAAATTACCAACATATATAATAAAGTGCAAAAAATGTATAATTCATGTATAAATTAATTCCTGAAAGTAAAATACTAACGATATAGTAAATTATAAATACAATCTTACTTCCCAGTGCCAACCGTGCCCCAAAAACCAGCTCCCCAGTGCCAACCTGCCCCAAAAAACAGCTTCCCAGTGAAACCGTGCCCCAAAAAACGCTTCCCAGTGAACCTTATCAGAAACAAAAAACAGCTTCCAGTGCCAACCTTATCCAGAAACACAAAACAGCTTCCCAGTGCTAAATGTATCCCCAAAACAGCTTCCCAGTGCCAACCTTGCCCCAACAGCTTTTTCCCTTGTTCCCAGTTTACCAGATTACCTGGTCCCTCCACGTAACCGGTCATTTTGCTGGTTTCATGGCTCCCGCTGCCACGCCGCCCCCCCCCCCGAAGAAAATGAATGGATCCACTCAATAATTTTCAATGGAAAAAAAAGCGCCACCCGAGAGCTCTCATTCCGGGACAATGCATTCCCCTTGCGGGACAATCTGGGACATGTGACCACCCTAATTTAGATGCCAACTTGGCCTGAATTCCAGAACCCAGCATGCTGGAGAAACATATGGGGGGGGTACGTTCGCTCATTCTTACACTCCTGCACGTAGCATGAATGGCCGCATTCATTACTCAACACCACAACACAGACAGCGAGCCTTAAGCTTAATTATTAGATAGACGGGATTATCATTAAATAACCAACTGTTATCACTTCACTCGTCCAATAAAAAGCGATTGGCCGCCTAAAACTTACTTTACACCCAAATATTCTCTAGTTTTGAAACTGTTAAGCTTTTTATTATTATTATTATTATTATTATTATTATTATATTAACCCCTTGACAATTATATTAACCCATTAATGACAATGCATTGTGAGCCCGTACATGTCGTGAAGGGGTTAAAAGTAGAGTTGTACACCATATTTTTTACTATAAGTAAGTATTTTGCAATTTTCTTAAGAATGAAAAATAGTATCTGCCAGCAGATCGGCCCCATCCGGCCCCCGTCTAATCTGCCCGTTTCTCCTGCTGTAAAGACTCAAACCTTAATCAGTCGTTGGTCTCGTCTTAGATTCAGGAGCCGTATGTCTATCCCACGCATGTTTAAATCCCCTCGCTGTATTACCCTCTACCACTTCTGCTGGGAGGCTGTCCCACTTATCTACCACCCTTTCTGTAAAGTAAAGCACCATATTAATTGGTAATCTAAGAAGTTATGTTTTCCCGCGTTGCACGGCCTCTTGCATTATTTCACTTCTAAGTAAATTGTTTTCTTTGAGGAAATAAATGACCTTGCGCAGTATATACATTTATCGGGCGCTTCAGCGTCTTCCCCGCACTCCAGATTTCCGCAGTTCCTTTTTTCCGTAATGATGTTTTCAGGGGGCCGGAATAATTTAACCATTACTTCTTTTTCATCAGCTCCAGCCTGCAGGCGCGATTCATATTCACCGGTAACCCTGACCGCTTCAGAACGAGTCCTTGCATGTAAAGTGACTTCCGTACATCTGTTCATCATCCTCACGCATCGCTTGGCCCTGATCGGAAAAAAAAGGTCCTTTGTAATTCATGTCTTGGGCGTTTTTTCCCTTCTTCTTCTTTTTCTGGGAAGCAGGAGGGCAAAAGAAAGTCAGACGGGGGACGAGATCCCCGCAAATATTTACATCTACAGCGAGACTGACCTCCCGGGGCATGACCTCCCGGGTCATTTCTATACGTATCCCATCGAGCCGAACTTCACACGGAGCGAACTCGATGCCCCCTTCACATCAGGCTGGAATAGAAACTAATAGAAGCACGCGGGGGCCACATTTATTTTATTTTTGGACAACGCGTTTCGCTTCCTGCTGGTTTCTCTCCACCGTCTCCAACACAACCCCCAGGAGTCCACCTCCTACCCTCTCTGCCTTCTCCCCCAATAAATGCTTAGAGCTCTCCTTTCCGCCGCTAGATTTCATCTTACCACCCCCCCCCCCCCACGCTACTTCTGGGACACGGCGGACCCTCCGCGCACAACTCGCCAACAACAACGGCTCCCATTGGCCCAGTCCCACGGGAGGCGTGCCCAGAAGGGCAGGAAATTAATTTTTTGGTGCCAAAAACGAATGGCCCAAAAAACAGGTCCACGTGCACACTAAAGAGGTCCGCGGGCACGAGTCAGCGCGGAGGCCGGCTGGTGGTGAGTATCGTGTGCATGCGCTTAGCGTAGATGCAAATCCACATGGGGGTTCTGCAGAATCAATCCATGGACCATGTGGGACCGCTCAGCTGTTATATGCATTCAATCCCTTTAAACCTCAATGACACCGGGGACCCCCAACCCGCGCATCTCCCCCGCAGCCAAATACCCACTTCCGGGCATTCATCAACAAATTCTACGTCCAGATCCATCTCCTGGTGCTTTGGAGCCCCCCGGATAACGTAATATCCGTAATATCCGTAATATCCGTAATATCCGAACCCCGTCTCATTCAGAGAGATTCTTCATTTATTACCCGGCTCTATAAATGCCGGTAAATTACAGCGCGGCGCTGATTCTGCTGACACCGAGAAACCGATGCTTATCATTCACAGACGTCACGGATTAATGGCTTTTTTCCGCACAACATTTTTTTTACAATTCTTCTTAGGAAGTCACGGCAGAGATCTATAGGGGCTGTTATACTTAATGGCGCTACAAAAAGCTCAGTTAGAGATAGTGGGAAATAATGTATGAAAGCGGTAAAAATCTAGCTGTCTATTTTTTATTTCTTTACTGCAAAATAACTATTGTCCTTTAATTATTTTGGGTTGAGATGGGTGTTTTTTGGGGTAGAGAGAGGGGAGGCAGGGAAATAAGAGAGGGAGAGAGAGAGAGAGAGAGGAAGGTGACTTGAAGGGGAGAGAGATGGGGGGGGATTTCTAAAGGTCTGCCATTTATATATTTATTTATAGAAGGTTATCCAGACGCAGAGAAGAATGAGATCTGTAACGGGAATAATGTAAACGTTATGAATGAACCGATATTAACGCTGCAACAGCCAATCAGAAACGTTCTGCAAAGGTTCCTGAAATAAATACTTTATGACCAGTTGGGTCAGCGGATGATAAATAACCGATTACGTTATTCAGAAGGTTAAGACTTTAAGAGTCTTTACAGCAGGAAAAAATGGCAGCCGCACGTACGTCATTTACCGGCCACTGGCCTTAAAGTGCCACGGACATTTTAAATCCCTGCCCTGGTCAGTGATATTCACTGTGTCCTTCTGTCCACTTTTATAATATTCTTTAAATGACCCCCCTTCCATGGGCGTCCGCAGGATTTCTTCAAAGGGGGCAAAATATCCTCCCCACCTTTCCCCTCCCCCACCCTAATAACCCATTACCTCCTCCCCATTACCTAGCTTTGTTGGCTCAGGAGAGGGGTTTCCTGTTAGGAAGGAAATGTTACTTACCCTTTAATAGGAAAAATGATATGAGGGGTAGTAGTAGCTACAGACCAGCATGTACCCGGAGGGGTGAGAGGTAAGCAGGGGCAGGGAGGTGTACATATATATATATACACATGGATGTGTACATGGAAGTGTACTTGTGTGTGTGTTGTCTGTGTGTGTGTAGGGATGTGTAAGTGGGGTGAGATGGGGTGTGTGTTAGTGTGTATATGCAGAGCCGGCCTTAGGTGTTCTGGCGCCCTGTGCGGACTACTCCTCTGGCGCCCCCCCATCCCAAAAAAGGAATAAAAACTTGTAACAAAACTCCCCTTTCTCACTATCTATCCCCCTGTATCACTATCTACCACCTCTGCCCCTTCTCACTGCCCCCCTCTTCTCACTGATCCCCCTCTGCCCCTTCCCCTTACTTACCTTGTTGAGTCCTGCAGTGGGAGCGGGAGGCGTCCGTCTTCCCGTGGTGTGCGCTTCACAGCTGAGCGCCGGAACAGCAATCACATTCCTATCATGCCCAGGCATATCCAGATTCCAGGATGTACTCGCAGACTTGGCATGATAGGAGTATGATTGCCCTATCTACCCCTTCTCACTCCCTTCTGCCCTATCTACCCCTTCTCCCTCCCTTCTCCCCTATCCACCTCTTCTCACTCCCTTTCACTCCCTTC
>VKOC01032019.1:0-12574 GCA_009364415.1 Spea multiplicata | reverse complement strand
GGCAGGTAAGTAGGCAGGTAAGTAGGCAGGTAAGTAGGCAGGTAAGTCCAACAGGCAGATCCAGCACCTGGCATGAACTATGGCTCCAAAGAAATTAATGAACTCACAACTCTGATACTGGGAGGCAGGGATATAAAGCCTGATCATCAGATCAGGTGTGAGTCGGCTAGGCTTCAGGTGAGGGAGGCAAGGTAATGGTATAACAAAACACAGCTGAACATAAATACACAGCACATTAAATTATAGCAAATGAAGGGTAAAACTTTTAACTATCCTGCAGTCAGGATAGAATCCTGACACAGCCCCCCATTTAAGGAGCGGCCACCGGACGCGAACAGCCTGAGAATAAAATGTGTATGCAAGTAATAAACAGACTGAGAACCGAGCAGAAACACAGTTAATGTGACTTTTTCTTCTTCTTTTTTGCTCGTTTTTGTAAGACTTGTTCATTGGTTTTCTGGTCTTCCTTTCTTATAATGTTGCCATTGGAGGTAATGACACAATCGAAGGAAAGGTCATCTGCGGTGCAATTGTAGGTCAGATCAGAACTGGATGCCGGAAAAATGGTAGGATTCAATGCTGTCTCTTTCCATGTACCAGGGGTCACATAGCTGCCCTGTACCCAGGGCACCACTGAGGGCCGTTCAGTATGGGAAGCATTGATGGAAGGCCCCTTTTTACCCAGAGATGGAATAGGGTCATGCATCTTTGTTACCAGTCCAGAGGTGATACTAGGGGCTATGGTAGTCTCTGGTGTATCACGCTTTGCTGAGGTAGGAGTGATAGGGGTTGTAATCAAGGGTGAACAGAAAGCTTCAGAGTAGTTTACATTAGTACAGACTGAAGAGTCATAGGAATCCACTGCATCAGCCTCTGGCACAGCTGGATGGTGCTCATCACCATTAACAATAACAGTCATCCCCCCAGCAGTATACGCTTTTGCCTTGGGGATGTCTACAGGGGCGGTATTCCTGGCGCTCAGTGCCTTTTCAAATACCTCCAGATCGTGCTTGCGCACTATGGTGCCATTGGAGGCATAAATACAGTCAGGTGGTAAGGCTTCATTGGCATAACAAGTATAGCTGGTATTTGCCACAGTAGTTCCAGTGAGGGTATTAGACACGGGCTTCTCAGATGGGAGCAAAGAAGTTGCCTCTAGGACGTGATGTAGAGGCTTGTCAGGAACCACAGTAGGAGGTGCATGGGGAACAATGGAAGTAGCTACTCCAGGGTTTAGCGGTCTCCTCTGTGAAGCCAAATGTGGATAGCAGTGATACCAGCCTCTGTGCCCCTCAGAGGGATGTGAAGAGGCGGCAGGGTGGACAAACACAGTCCCAATATGAAGTGCTTGAGGCCGAGGTGGACGTGTAGGGCAGTATGTGATAAAGTGCCCCTTCTTGCCACAATAAAAGCACAAGCCATTATTCCGTCTTCTAGCCTTTTCTTCAAGGGACAGTGTAGTTTGGAGTACCCCAATTTGCATGGGCTCCTCAGTGTCCAAGGTAGGTGCCTATAGGATCCTCTGGGATGATAGGAGTACTCATAGGAACTTCTGTATCCATAGAAACCTCATATGGGTCAATATAGCAGGGCAAACCTAGGTCACGCTTATGTCTTTTTGAGCTCTCATGATCAGCAACGTAGTCCTTGCGAAGGCGCTGTTTGTGGGTGCGAGTAGAAGGACAAGGAACAGAGGGATGGTGGGAACCTGCTAACAGAGAGTCCATAGCCTTCAAAAAGGAGTCCCAGGTGTCCAAAACAGGGCTTTTGGTGGTTAGCAGTTTGTGTGCCCAGGTTTTCAGTTGTCCTGACAACAGGGTGATAGCAGTACGCACTTTAACGAAATCTGTAGCATAGGTGCGTGGTTTTAAGGAGAAGAGCAACTCGCAATCAATCTTAAAGGCGCTGTATTTAGAGCGAGTGCCAGAGAATTTCTCAGGTAGAGCAACATCAGGTTCAGGATATACAGGTTCCGGTGTATGGTGTACTGTCTCTTTAAATAAAGCAAAGTCCTGCTGCAATTCATGAAGAGATTGGGATAGTTGGGACACCTGCAGGGTAAGGGTACTGAGCGTCTTACTTAACTCTGCGGACTCCATAATGGTGAGTTCATTCTGTCAGGCTCAGCATATTGCAGCCCTTCACTAGATGTTGGAGTACAGAGCGCAGGAGTGTAAGAACGCAGTAATTGACACAAACTTCACAAAGGACACAAGCAGAATGTTTGGTTATAGGTTATTTAACAAAACCAAAGCAAGGCATCTCACCAGAAGCAGCAGAGTAGGAGGCATATCATGCATATGAGGGTAGAAAAGTCCAGGCAAGTATTCAAAAGCGTCTGGGACAGGTAGCAAGGAAAAAAGGGGAAATCCAGTAGCAGGTAAGTAGGCAGGCATAGGTAAGTAAGTAGGCAGGCAGGCATGGTCAGGCAGGCAAGTTTAGGCAGGCCAAGTAGGCAGGCAAGTAGGCAGGTAAGTAGGCAGGTAAGTAGGCAGGTAAGAACTATGGCTCCAAAGAAATTAATGAACTCACACCTCTGTTACTGGGAGGCAGGGATATAAAACCTGATCATCAGATCAGGTGTGAGTCGTCAAGGCTTCAGGTGAGGGAGGCAAGGTAATGGTATAACAAAACACAGCTAAACATAAATACACAGCACATTAATTATAGCAAATGAAGGGTAAAACTTTTAACTATCCTGCAGTCAGGATAGAATCCTGACAGGGGGTCTAGAGAGCCGAATACCCCGGAGGAGACGACAGACCGCCGGATCCTTACCGACACCCAAGCCCTGCGCCGAAATGGCTGAGCGGAACAAATTAATAGTACGGTAGGACTTGCCCATGGAAAAAAGAGTTCTAACCGGGCCTCGTCCGACAGGGAGACCATCATGTCGTAGGAGGCCTCTGTAGTGGGCTCTGTAGTGGGGAGGGGCCGGGAATATGGCCTGAATGGATGCAGACAGCAGGCCAATGACCCTGGCGAGGTTCCTGAGCGAGACCAAGCCACCGCGAAGGAGCCTGCGAATCTCCTTCTTGATGACCAAGACCTTGTCGCGGGAAAGCCTGAGGACTGATGCCACCGAATCCACCGAGAAACCGAGGAACTGAACGGTCTGCATCGGGACCAAGACCGACTTGGCCTCGTTGATGACAAAACCCAAGTCCTGAAGCAGATGGACCGCGAGGTAAGTATCGCGACGCAGGGACTCGACATCCTGGGCCCTGAGGAGGATATGGTCCAAGTAAATGATGGAGCGAATACCGCGAGCCCGAAGGAACTCCATGACCGGCTTCAATAGCTTGGTGAAGCACCATGGAGCGGAGCTGAGGCCGAAAGGGAGGCAGTTGAACTGCCAGAGGTGGCCGCACCAGCGAAACTGCAGAAACGTCCGATCATCGCGATGTACTGGGACGGTGAGGTAAGCGTCATTGAGGTCTAGGCAAGAGAACCAACCGTTCTCCCTGAGAAGGTCGTGGAGGAGATGTATACCCTCCATTTTGAAGTGACGGTACACGACGTGCCTGTTGAGGGCCCGGAGGTTGATCACGGGGCGGAACTCCCCCGATTTTTTGCGCACCAAGAAAATGTTGCTGATAAAGCCGGTAGAGGAGTCCGCCCTTTCTATGAAACCCTTCTCTAGGAGGGAGGAGAGTTCGGAGTGTACCAGGGATGGTCCAGACACAGGCCAAAAAACCGGGGTTCACCCGAACGGTAAAATGCAAACTTAAGGTAGGTGCAGTATCCCCAATAACGTGCCTAGAGGAGTGGGGTTCACCACGTCTGATGACTGCAGGGGGGCTACCCGAGCAGTGATTGGAAGGGGTCACCCTAGGGGTAAAGCTTAGTAAGGGGGTTCACCCAAAGCAATCAGAAGCAAGGCCATAAACAGTAATAGGCAGTGGGGGTTCACCCATGGGGAGGGCAGCAGGGGGTCACCCAGGAAAAGTGGACAGAGGAGCAGATACCGATAAAAATACTCCTAAAAAGAATAAAAAACAACCAAAAGGAAAAAAACATGCCATGCGGCCGATAAGGCCCAAACAACAAAGTGACGGCGCACAGCGTGGTGAAGGCCGCCGGGAAACGCCGAGGCCACCAACACGCCGTGGGCGAGAAGGAAAAACGAAAGCCTCGCGGGACAAGGCAACAAACAGACTGCAGCGCGGCAAAATACAGGCCGCGACGCGGTCACGGAACAGGCTGCCGCGTGGACACGGAACCAACCGCTGAGCGGGAAAAAACGGGCCGAGGAAGACCGCTGCTCGGAAGGTGGCAGGCTGCCGCAAGCTAACGCAGCGTAAGTAAATGCGCCAGGCCGCCTCACAACAACGTGGCAGGCCGCCGCGCATCAACGCGGCAGGTTGCCGAACAGAAACGCGGTAGACCACCGCGTAAGGAATAGGAAAAAAACGCTAGCGGAAAAGAGAAAAAATAGCCGCGCAGGTGGCGGGACCGAGGATAACCCTAGGGAGAAAAAACGCCACCCCGGGTATCGAGGAGACCTAGCCCACGTGGCCTGACAGACAGGCAGACCCGAGGTAGGGAGAAAAACAGAGTGAGCGCATGCAGATACCCCACGTGGACACAGGGAGAGGCAACAAAGGGAGGTAGGATAAAACCTACCAACAGCTGCAAAGGTACTAAGGCAAATACAAACACATAAATGATAGAATAAAATAAAATAATAAATAGTACCTATGGACAATATAAAGAATATAATGGAATGTTCTCACCTGGAGGTTAAGCAGCAAAGAAAGAGGAGGAGTTTCTAGTTGTTCAGACTTTTATAGACTGTTTCCTGTGTTCCTATTGGTTGTTTTATTGTTTCTCTGTTAACTGTTTTGCTGCTGGAGGTTAACAGTAAAGAAGGTTAATGCAAAATACGAAGCCTCCTGTCTTGCTATAAAATTACAGCTAAACAGCAACACTGAAAAATGTTAAATGAGCCATTGTCCCAAAATGTACTACTAGTAATGGGATAATTGCTGCATGTTATTTTTGTTCAGCAAGCGGTGACCATAACTGTTTTGCTAAATATTATTTTCTAATTTTTTATTTAATTTTATTAAAAAACCCTTAGTTTTTTGCTCACCTCAGTCCATCAGTGAAGTGAACTTGTTGGGCTAGTCCAGTGCTGTGTGTTTTTTGTTCAGCAAGCCCTGAAGCTAACTGTTTTGCTGTTACATTTTCTTTTCTTTTTTTTTTTTTATCATTCTCCGTTTATTAAACAGCGCACAATACAGAGAACATGCACGATCCACAAGCATATACAATAAACGACAGTAAATAGCGCACCACGCAAAGGTACAAATGTTCACAGTAGAAACATTAAAGTGGTGCAAATGATACAGTCTAGACCGCAACAGGTGTTCTCCGAGTCGGAATAGAGAAAAGCAGGAGTGCCACCTGGCACATCCAGCTCAGCAACCTGAGGTAGAGCGGTGCGTAAAACAAGGCATAAGAGAAGGTGGCAACATGAGTTGATGACATCAAATAAACGGAGCCAAGGAAAAGAAAAAACCAAACCAAACCAAAACATTTTATTTTCTAATTTCTTTTCAATAAAGGTTCACTGTGTGACGACAACTGTAGTAAGCAAAGCTTCAAGGTAGCTGTAGTACTAGTAAAAAAGAAAATAATTAAGCAAATATTTGTAGATTTAGCAGAAGTAGTACAACTATATCTGTCTGCTTCTGTATCTGATTTAAAGTAAAAGTTGTTTAACCCCATAATATAATTAATTATAATTTATAATCTATTAATATTATATAATATTTAATATAATAATAAATAATATAAGATGCTTTTATAACCTCACTTTAGCTTAGTGGGCTTGAGAGCATCGCCCTTGCCTAGAGGTAGACTTAGAATAAAAATGAAATATAGCTTTAGCATAGTAGTAGGCTCTTAGGCCGTGTAAATGAAAAATAAAAAATAAAATACTGCTAGTAGTTTTACTAGGTAGTATATTATAGTTAAACTTGAGTTAATAAGACCATTTAGTGGCATTAGTTAACCACTTTTTAAATAACTTGAGCACTTTGCCAGACTCCACACAACAGCACAGTGCATTCTTTTTCAGCAGTAGCACCGAAGAGAAACTTCCTCAAATTTTTTGTGTTTCCATTTTTTTCTTTTAAATCCTATTTTTCTTTAGTAAGCTATTTTACCTGTCCCCCTAGCACTACACACAAACAAATTTGAAATGGATTATCCTTATGGGACTAAGAAAAGGAAGGAGGGACAAAATCCATCTACCACCACCATCTTCTATGATGCAGCTAGTCTAGTCGGACAAGTAGGCCAAGCTCTCGATTATCATTTGGGGAATCATTGCTTGAAGGATCTATGTCATCATGTAAAGGAAAGGCAGTAATAGCAGGCTGCAGTAGCGCTGCTAGGCCCACCAGCTCTATGTTTACGGAAAGCCTAAAGCACCAGAAGCACATTCAAAGTTAAAGGGTAGCACAACTACTACTACTACTACTATCCCAGTGAGTAAAAAGAAGTGCCTTTTGCCCCCAGCAGCATCTTCCTCATCCACGAGCAGCATGCAAGGCCACCACCTCTACCACCACTAGTGCTGTGCCTGCTGTTCCCACAAGTACCGCCACACCATTTCCTCCTAGCACCACCTCTAGCAAGCCACCAAGTCCTTACAATATGTTTGTAAAGACAGTTAGAGAGAGAGAGAGAGCTACACGTAGTGGAACTCCATCTAGCAAGGTACCAGAGGCGCATGAGACCGAGAGGCGAAGTTCAGAGTTAGGCTCTGTTCTTCCTGCTAGTACTACTACTAGTAGTAGTCATGATATCAGTCTTAGCTCCAGTCTAGCAGGAATTCCAGTTGATCTGGCTAATGAAGAACTTGACTATGAGCCAGAGGAAGAATAGGGGAGATGAGTATTCAGGAATCAGATTCCTCAGGGAGCAGTGTACGAATGACTAGTGCACGATTTTCCCCTGCGCCTCCACCTTCTCCGCAACTATCATCATCATTCAAAAAAATTAGCAGTCCCACTAGCATTTCTATGGCCAGTACTCCTGTTTGCACTGGCACAGTTACTGTAACTGTGCCAATACGAAGAACAACCACTGTTAGTAGCAGTGTAGAGTGCCATCTCATGTTCGCAGAACTAGTCCTGCTGCAGCTCATCCACACAGCAGAAACAGCACCCAAAAGTGCACTGTCCAAGGCTCCCCGTGCCCCAATTTGAGCAGGGCGCTATGGAAAGTGCAAACATTGTTTCCTGTTGTCCCCGTAATCACTTCCAGCACCAGCCAGCATGCACACCTTGGAACCCTGCTATGTGTACCCAATAAGTAGACACAACTACCTTCATTTAGCAGGAATGAACAATTTATTGTTGTAAAACATAGACCCATATAATCACAGAACTTCATTTACATAAACTAACAGGTACATGTAGACAACCCAACCTTTAATCCCCTTTAGCTACTGAATCTCCCCCTGGCATTAATCCTGTTAATGTGATTAGTTTACACAATGGAGTTCCTGCCTGTGCAATCTTTGTTTGGCAGCCAGGCTGCAGCCATCTCTGACTACCTTGGGGCATTGTATCACAGGTCATTCTGTCACACTAATAAGCAGAGGGAAAGTTTATGGACATTTCACCAGTGCTGGCATGAACCATCACCTCAGTACTCAACACAAGGCTGTGTTATTGGGAAAAGATGCAGAAAAACGTAGGACAGGCAGCATAGCTGGTGGCCTTGGTACTACAACAACAACTAGTACCATCTCCAGAGAGAGAGGAAAAACCCCAACAGCTGCTTTTGAGCCAATAGCAGCTACAGTGCTGACAGGCAAAGACCAAGGCAGGTTGGATTCCAGCCCACCCTGGAAGAATTTGCGATATTCCACTCCAGGAGGTCAATGTGATTTTACGTCACTTCCCTTGACTCCGCTGTGTTGTTGGGCGGAACAAGAGAAGAGGCGATGTGCTGCTGGTGGTGGTGCCAGTGTCTCTTCCCTGCCAGTTCGCTTCCTGGCTTAAGTCATGCCCAAAATGTCCCTAATGGTAAAGGTAGTTTCTCCCCCTGGCTGCATCTGTTTGAGGTATGGCAAAGCCTGCTACCTCCATCTGATTCACAACCAGCCAAACATAACATACACATATACACAACACACAAGGATCTTTCCTGTTATTTGCCCTGGCCATTACTTCTACGCTCAGTAGCCTACACGTAACGTTATAACTTACACTACACCCTATAACCCTAAGATAATATTTGGAGTTTTTTGGGCCTCTTCATTCAAATGGTTCCAAATTTCCCTACAGTCCCGTTGTTTGCATCCTGTTAACTTTGGTAAGTAAGTATGCCCTTGTGGGTAAGCATGCAAATGTAGGTAAAAATAAATATAATAAAACAACTTTTATAATATAATAAAATAAACATAAGAAATGTACCCATTATTTGTAATAACACCCATTAAATTTAAAATTTGATATTATTTATCAATAATAGATCTTTAACCAACCCAGTGCACTACTAATATCCTTAACCTTACATTAACCCTATAAATCTAAGCTTATTTTGAGTTTTGTCCCACATTCTTCCATCCGCATACCTTCCAACAGCCCCTGCTTTTCCAGGAGAGTCCTGTTTTTTTTTCCAGTCCTGTCCCGTCGAATTCGGGTTGTTGGAAAGTATGCCATTGTAAATAGTTTGCAAATGTTAGCCAAGTATGGTCTAAAGTCCCCTATTATTTTATTAAGCTTCTATGGATGTTTAATGATAAATAAATAATCTCTGTTTCTCACAGGCCAAGTTGCTCAGAGCATTTTTCTAAGTCTCAGACAACTGCTCTGAGCAACTTGGCCTGTGAGAAAGAGATTATTTATTTAATAATCTCTGTTTCTCACAGGCCAAGTTGCTCAGAGCATTTTTCTAACTCTCAGACAACTGCTCTGAGCAACTTGGCCTGGGAGGAACGGGGATTTCATTTTAGGGCAAAGAACACTTCAGAGCACCTCGGATCTCGCCATTATTTAAAGGTCTGTGTGTGTGACCTTTAAATCATGGCCAAAGCTGCTGCCACACCTGGTGTGTGTGTTTGGGTGTCGGTGTGGCAGAGCCTGTCCTGTCCTGGTGTGTGTGTTTGGGTGTCAGTGGGCACCATATATCGGCGCTCAGCATTAAAATGCTGGCATCACGACCAAATGGGAGAAAAATGGGCCCATCTGGCTTGCCGTGGTCGGAGGTGCCGAGCAGACCGAAGATACTCTAAATTTCTGTAATGAGTGGTGTAAAGACAGTAACTGGATAAGCATAAAGTCCATTTTTTCTAAGCCGGGGTAAAACTTGGGTTACATGGTCTCTGTGTTCTGCCAGGGTGGAGAAGAAGATCGGGTTTTTATCTAGATATATTACCATGCAGAGATCCAGAAAGTCTCAAAAAATATTGTTTTAAATGCTGAAGGGTAGCAGGGGCTTTGCAGAGACCAAATGGCATGACTAAATATTCGAAATGGCCATATTGTGTCCTAAAGGCGGTCTTCCATTAATCTTCTTGATGAATACGGACTAGGTTATAGGCTCCCGGAGATCCAGCTTAGAAAATATTGTTGCTGAACGCACCCAGTCTAGTAGTTTAGAGATAAGAGGTAATGGATATCAGTTCTTGATGGTAATCTTTACATAGTTATATAGGCTGAAAAAAGACATGCGTCCATCAAGTTTAGCCTTTCCCTTATCTGTTAATTTGTTGCTGTTGATCCAAAAGAGGGCAAAAAAAACAGTTTGGCTCTTTCCAATTTTGCACTAACCAGGGAAAAATTCCTTCTTGATCCCAAAATGGCAGTCAGATTTCTCCTTGGATCAATATTGTTCAGTTCTCAATAAACTATGCAAGACCTCAAGCCCCCATCCCTTTTCTCAACAAAAAAAATACCGGCTCCTGCAGGAGATGTGGAGGGACGAATAGAGCCTTATTGCAGATTGTCATCAATATATTCTTTAAGATGCTTTAGTTCAGAATCAGACAGGGGAGACATTCTTCCAAAAGGTATAGCTGCCCCTGGAAGGACTTCAATAGGACAATCGTAAGTTCTATAGGGAGGAAGTTGGTCAGCATGCCTTTTACAAAACACATCTTGGAAACTCTGGTATGGATATGGCAGATTGGACAATGCGGCTTCTGGATCTTTGGTGGTGGGCGGGGAAGTCAGAGAGGCATGACTTTTTGGGAGGTGAAAGTAACTGCACCTTCAGTCCATTGAATGATAGGGTTGTGTTTCAGTAGGGATGTGATGCCTAGAATGAGGGGAAACATTGGAGAGTGGACCAGATCAAAAGTTAAGAATTTGCAATGTGATGAACCAGTAATAACAAGAAGTTGAATCGTAACAGCACCCAAGAGGACTCCCATCAAGTGACTTCATGTGTATAGGCTGGGTTTTATGGCGAGTAGAAAGGGATTATTGTGCTGCTAGAAAAATGTCCATGAAACAACCTCCAGAGTCAATGACTGCATGGATTGAAATAGGATTATAATTCCACTGTAGGGAAAGGTGAATAGTCAGGAGAGTAGAAATAAGAACTGGACCCTCATGTGAATAAGGAACTGTTGTGGTCTTCTCGTCTGCAGGTTTCGGGGGTCTGATAGGACAGTTTCTGAGAAAATGTTCTGGTTTCTCGCATTATAAGCAGAGGTTCTGAGACCGGCGGCAGGCCCGCTCTTCAGGACTGATAGGCCCGGGTGGTAGATATCCTGGTTCTACTGGTGGTAGATATCCTGACAAGGCAGGGCCGGACTGGGACTGAAAAGCAGCCCTGGAAACATTTGGAGACCAGCCCCATATAGTTTATCTTGCGGTCGAGCTCTTATACCCACACGCACCCCTTATACATACCCGAGTCACACTATTTGCCATACAAATAACTATAAAACATTCTTTTTATCACATTATTTATATTAAAATGTCAGAAAGTGAAAGCGTTAAAAGGCCCTAATAAATTAAATACATTAGACATAATGGAATAAAAACATTTGCCACTGCAAACATTTTAGATGAAAAAGTTCCATTTTATTCAGTGGAACAAAACAGTGATCACTTTATTCTTCACGAAATTTTTGGCTATTAATACCACAACTGTTCTAGCATATACATTATTATTATTTTTTTTTAAATGCACACAGATCATGGTGTAAAGTGGTCTGCCAGTGTGTTTAAGTAAAAGGTCCTCTCAAGGGGGAAGGACTGTTAAACCACCAGGAATAACGAAATTAGTCCTTACAACTAAATTGGGTTTCACTCTGAAGATCCTCCCAACCACCATTCAAGTTTCTGTGATTAATCCTTTGTGATAAAATATGCAGATTAAAATAAGAGTAAATAACACAATACCTTTACTTTTCCTCTCACTCATTTCTGGGCCTAGAAAGTTTTGTCCTCTGAAGTGTCAACGAATTCAGGTGGGCATTTTATCTCTGGATAAGTAAACATTAAATAAATTAATTTATTACTACAGTAAGTACAATGCACACACCAACACCCAGACACAAACACACCAGGACAGCCTCTGCCACACTGAAGCATAAAACATGTATGTTCTACACTGCTTTGTCATTAACTCCCCCTGTCATTAATCCCCTTTTGTATTGATGCCCCAGCCAGGTCCCCCTTTAGTATTAATTACTGTCTTCCCCTCACAACACAACCTTGGGTATTGCCCCCCAGGGGAGGGCTGGCAGCCTAAGGCCTGGGGGGCAAGTCTAGTCAACTGGCCCATTGCACCATCAAAGCGACTGCGAGCGACATTCGGCAGTCAGTCCACCAGCGCCTAATGAAATTAAAGTGGCCGGCGTGCACACACCGCATGCCTCAGCTCTTCATCACACCCCTTTTAAGACGTGGGAAGAGGAGCTGAGCCATGGCCGTTGGGTCTGACTGCCGCATGATGCAGGGGCGTACCTAGAGTATTTGGCACCTGTGGCAGATCCTGTATGTGGCACCCCTCACACACTTTAAAACTTCATAGTTTCTATGGTTAGGCAAACATTGACAGGGGTACAGCAAAATTGTTATCATTATATACTTAGGGATTATGCGGTACCACCGTCAATGTGTGCCTATACATTGAGCCAGATACTGACAATACTGCAGTACAACCCCTATCACTATATACTAAGCCAGTGATGGGCAACCTTTTTGGCGTGGTGTGTCAAAAATCGGCAAAAAATCGAGCATAACTCGCGTGGTGTGTCACTTCGACAAAAAAACTTAATTTTGCGCAATTTATAGTTTAAACTACACAAATGTATAATTGCAATATATAATTGTATTTAATAAACCAAAAAAAAATTATTTAACACTCCCTTCTCCCTATCTACCCCCGCCTAAAACTATCTACCCTCTCCCTCTTTGAAGTTCACTTACCTTTCAGGAGTCCTGCAGTAGGGGGTGCAAGGCCTCTGTCTCCCAGCTCTGCCACTGTATGGAACAGTATAGAGTGATGGGAGTTATGATGTACTTTTAGAGCATAATTAGATCATGAAAAAGACATTGGAAATGGTACAACATAACACCCATCACTCTCACACACT
>VKOC01032018.1:0-14657 GCA_009364415.1 Spea multiplicata | reverse complement strand
CTTCTGGCAAGAATTATGAATGAGGCAAGTTGATCCTTGGGACATAGGCTTGCTGCCAAATGTTGAAAACAATACTGGCAGGGGAAATGCAGAGGAAGATCATGTAAGCATGGTCATGGCGCTTGGGTCCAAAAATGTACCAATGACCCTAAGACACAACCAAGGTGGAACCAGAGAGTTACTCATTCAGTATCAGCCTTGGTGATTCTAGGGCAGTTAGTTTATCTCTGTGCAGTGTATGGCATTAAGCGCCACTCACTCCATGCTTCAATCTACCCATTTACCATCATTTTACCCCCCAACGTGTGGCAGCGTCTCCTTCTCAAGCATTAGTAGAGGTGGTCAGCAGCACCAAAAAATCAGCAGGCGCACGAGCCGGGCTCCACCAAGACCCTAAGTGACAAATAAATAGACAAAGGCACTTCAAGTTGTGAGCCATGGCCTGATAAAGACCTCTAGGGGTCAAAACGTTGCCACTGTTTGTGTGTGGACTTTAAAACACCTCTCGACGTGAAGTGCTGAACCTTCATCTATTTATTTGTCCTCCCAAAGCACGGCTCTCCTTATTACTGGATCCTATATAGAGAGGAACGAGGACACCTCAGGGCTTGGATGCCAGGGAATTGCCCCGGTGAGTATCATTCAGATGCTGCCCGAGAAACCCACCATTAAAGGATATAAAAAAAAATAAAAAACCCACTTGCCCTTGGAGCTTTGTGTATTTATCACTACATAAATTAATGAATGGACGTGGGTTTTTTAAGACAATTATTTAGTTTTTGTTACTTTTACCATTAGATTTGTCACCGTGAGGGTTAAAACTATGCCAGTATCTAATAACTTTTTTAAACCACTTCACAAAATGTTTAATCTCCTGAACTTTCTGCATCGCTGCCGATAAGGTATTCTTTTTCTTTCATTGTACAGTTTATTTGGCCCAATATCACATTCACGCTGTTATAAATAAGGCTATGAGGTATATGTTTACCAAACGGCTCAAATAAAAATAATTATGTTATGTATTAAATTTAAACAATGTGTTTTTTTGTTCTTTCAAACCGTGAAATAATTTAATCCCCCCAAGCAGATAATTAACCACAAAACACTAATTAGCACACGAGTCACACTGGAACATAGACAGCCGTAGGGAGCTAATGCTTAGTACAAAGGTTATAATTAACCTTACAGTTCTAATGTACAGTTCGCAAAAATGCTGAAGCCCGATTCTTCCAATAATTCAATTATAGAACTTTTCTATACTCATTTGTTGTTTGTTTGTTGGAGTAATGTTCCGTTTTTAGTATTCATTTTTAAGAGTTACAGGTCTCCCTTTATTATTTATGATGCTATACTAAACAGAATCATTTAAATGTAGACATTGGTGGTGGAGTATGGGGAGATCGTAGGGGAGCAGTGATAGTTACAGAAGTTATATCTTATACAAGGAAAGGAAAAAAGAGAAAAAGAGAGAGTCAGTCCAGTAGTCACTGTAAACTAGAATCAGGGCCGGCCCAAAACTTAATGCCGCCTGGGGCGAAGTTTAAAATGACGCCCCCCCTCCCTGCCGAAGACTTCGCCGACGGCATTATCTACCTCCCCTCCCTTTGTACTTACCTTTAAACAGTCCTGCGGCGAGTCTCCCTGCTCTGCCACGGTGCCGGATTGTAATGCTGAGCGCCGGAAATTGACGTCACTTCCGGCGCTCAGCATTACAAGCCGCACCAGAGACCTGAACAGGAGACTCGCCGGCAGAGGAAAGAAGAGAGAGCGGAGGCGCCGAGCGGGTAAGCGAAAACCACTCGGCGCCCCTCTCTCTCCTCCCCTTAAAAAAGCGCTTGGGGTGGCAAAGTGCCGCCCCTTCAAAAGTGCCACCTGGGGCAATTGCCCCACTCGGTTCCATTGTAGGGACTAGAATTAAATGTAAAAGTCCTAAAAAGGAGAGAAAGAGAGAGAAATAATCTGAGAGAAAGAAAAGATAAGAGATGGAAAGGGAAAGAAAGAAATAATCAAATATGAAAACGATCTCCTGTCTTTGTTTTCATACTAACTAAATGTTCATCCCTGCAGTGATTTTTTTACCGGGACTCATGAAGAAGAAGGACGCTCCTTATCTTATAATCTTATCTGAGCCCGATTTACCGAGCTTTACATACAGTAGATGGCTTCACATCATTGTGCTGTCACACTGAGCACTACACATAGTGCCTACTGGCATTGGGAGAATTGTATTGTGTCCTCCTTAAAAGCGCTGCGCAAGTATAGCCGGCCCTACAGCCCGCTAGGTCACAAATCTCGCACTATGAATTCAGCAACAAGCGAGGAACCCTATAAGTTTTCTTCTCTTTTCTTTTGCATCATGAATATAACGAGATGCTAAAGAACTCTCCATGGAAACTCAACGCTGATTGTGAATGCAAAGAACGTCTATCTGTTTATCTTGATGACAAACGTGTCATTCATCTCCAGACAGTTGTGGAGAGACAGACTATTCACATTACACTGCCAGCGAGAGTTCTCCAGGACCAAATCATTCTTGTCATGTCCCAAGTTGCCATTATTTTAGCGGCCATGCGGGTAGATTTGCAGCAAAGAATTTTGTTTTAAACAATATCTTTTTTTGTGTTTTTTTTTTTAATCTCTGTGTTACAATAGGTGCAACGTCATTTATTTTGAGCATGAAGAATCATCCCTATGTGAATTGGATACATGAGACAAGTTGGAGATATTTTACTTTTGGAGAAGAGTAAGTTCTTTGGAAACAAAAAAGCACTTTAAATATTTGTGATACCTTTCAGAGGCATATTCACAGAATAAGACATTCATTAGTATGTTCCATTCGCTAAGGCAAAGGATGACCCCAGACAGCTAAGAGTTGATTATTTTTACCTTGGGATAATCACCACCATCGAAGACCCAACCCAGCCCTTCTAAGAGGAATCTTGTTTGGGCCCATGGAAAAAAGCACCGTGCTTTCCCAAAAGCCACACAAACCACACAGGACCTAAAACAACTCAAGTGTACCAAGTTTCCGGTATGGTTTCTAAAATCTAAGATTTTTTTTAAAATCCTTAATAGAACCAATAGTCAATGAACAAAGCACTGCCGTGTATGGCAAGTATACATTTCTGCAAGGCTCCTTCATGTTGTTCTGAGAATATGTTGGGCCGCAGTAAAAGGATCACAACATTCTAAAGACACTGTCTTCTCTTTTACGAATATGTTGCTAAGCGTTTCTTCCCTCTTAAAAAGGAGACAAATTGCCCACACTCAATAGTCAAACACCCCCATAGTCCTGCTTTTCGGGACAATGGTGATCATGGTCTGGTTGGGAAGATCCTTTGACCTCTAATGGCAAGCTCTGCAAATGATTGAGGTCTGTGCTTTTGAAATGTGCCACAATGTAGTGGTCCGGCCCTGTCTTGCTGGCACCTCAATTAACCACGACCCATACAAAAGTGTCCCGATTTGGACACATGATACATTAAGGGATATGAGAATGACAGAGCTGTTAAGGTTTATTTACTTAACGCACTAGAAAGTACAATACATGTTTTGTCTGCGTGGCATTCATTTATTATTTTCTAACCAAACATCACCCAATCCATCTTAAGGGAAGCAGGAACCACCAGCTACAACAAGCTGTGTACGGGATGATATCATCTTTGTCTCCTCCTTTCTCTGCAGTGATTAATAATGTCTACTTAAAATCGTCTGTAGCCATTTTTCATTCATATTTTTTTTAGAGGTTTACTCCTGCAGATGTACAAACAATATTTCTTGTAATTGTATTAGCTCCTTCTTAAATTGCGTGCTTCTGCAGAACATAACAAATGAGTAATGCGGGAATTTTGATGCAAGTACAGAGTGGGTGGACAGTGTCATGCAAACTTGGATCTGCTAAACATTCTAAACAGTATTACAAAAGTACCTGGTCAGATTTATTATGGCACAGATAGTTCTATCCTACTGCATGCCAACTCATTAACTGCTTTGCATTGCTCTCATGGGTTTATTCACTATAATGCGAGATAAGACAGATCTGGAACTATACAATTTTGCTGAGCCTGGAAAGTTGGCAATGCATAATGTACAGTCAACGTGGTGATATTATATCCCAGTGTTAACTATGCTTTACGCAGGACCAGCTCATCCCATCTCATGGGTGACTCAACATAATGTTGGTGAAATTAAATGTTCCATCTCAGCTCATCAGAAACTGATTGAACATATCTGAGTTAAATGTCTACGGAATCTCTATATTTTCAAGTTCGTTTTGCATGGACTCCAATGCAGTTTATTATATGCGAATCGATGTATGTGTTCTTCAGTTATTTGAGTTGGAATATGATAGTTTTGGCTCATGTAGCTCCTCCCCTGAAACCAGGAAGTGTAAGCAGGAAGCATACATACGTACATTTCTTGCACATGCTCTGTAGCGCTCCCACTGAAGGTGATGGGTCACTAATAACTAGTTGGTTGAATTTTATTTCTGCTTATTGTACAAACTTTAAATATGTTGGTCTTTTAATAGTAATTGTGAGATGGAGAATCCATTGGCTACCGTTTCAAAAGTTTAGGGGTCACTTGTCTGTTTCATGGAAAACAAGGAATTTACAGCTGTGACATAACTGCAAAAGGGTTTTTCTAACGATAAATTAGCCTTTTAAACTTAAACTTGGATCAGCGAACATAAACGTGCACTGGAACTCAGGAGTGATGGGAGTGATAAAGGGACTCTGTACGTTTATAATGATATTCCATTCCATTACTTTATACTATTTATCTCTGATCCATTTGATGTTACTTTAATGGCCAAAATCTGCTCTTCTTTCTTAAAACCCAGAATATGTGTAAGTGACCCCACACTTTTGAACGGTAATGTATATGTGTGTGTGTAAATAGATAGATATTCTCAAACTCTGAAAATGAAAACAAATCTGATTTTAATGCTGTGTCAGGAGAGGAGTTCAATAAACAAACTAAAAGTTTATGGGACTAGTTAATACCTGTTACTACTATAGTTCAAATTAGGTATCAAAGAACAAAGCATAAATTTGATTGTTTTTCATTATCTTCTTTGTAATAGTCTTGACGTCCCGCTGCTTCCCTATGTTTCCTTACGGGGTAATAAAGTTTTATTCCTGATCAGAACTTAATTGATTTTATTTATTCCAAGCATACAATGACATTGGCCTTTAAACTAAACTAAACACACTAATTATTACTGGTAAACCTTCCATCCTAATAACAGCCTTACATTTATCTCGAGCATTGGAGAAAATGTCACATAGTGAGGTGATTTAGTGGATTAGAAAACGGAGACATTAAAAACGGAGACGTAAAATACTCCATTACAAAATAACAACAATAAGATATATTCCAAAATTATACCAGATACTATTCTATATATCAATAATAGCTAATCATGCACTGTTATAAAACTAATGCATTAGATGTTTTTTAATAAATTCAGTTCTTTAACTTCTAGAAAAAAAGTTGGTCATGCCATTAAATAAATGCTACAGGTCTACTGATTAGAAGGTCTATCTCTGGAAGACGCTTATTCCCATGAGTGTCAGAGTAAATGAAAAGTAATGGAGGCAGTGCAGCCTTTATAATGACATAAGCATTTATAATGACATAAGCATTACATCAGCATTGAAAATGACTGGCAGCATGAGCTTCACCATGTCCAACACAGCAAGTAGTGTGTATGGAGAGTATGGGGGATGGGCAGTGTCTGCATATGTACGTATATGTTAGGGTGATTGTATATATGTAAGCTTGAGAATGTTTGGCATGATGTATGTGTCAGGTCCCACTGGTTATGCGTCTCCTGTCTGTCCCCCCGCTGCAGGGTAGGCTGAATCCGCTGTTTAAAGTACTGTGTGTAGCCAGTGATCGCAGAGAAGGCCGAAGCCGGAGATTAAAGTTGTGGCCATTTGCACCTGTGGAGAAGGAGGAGAGCCTGGTTCCATGATTACTGGGCCTCCAATGGCCTATATTCAGACAAGCAGAGGGGTAGGTGTTATGGAAACTTACCCTTCTGTCATTCAACCTGATAAGGGCATCAATCAAGATAGAAGAGGAGTGGACAGCATTATAATAACCCCACATTGACTTCCTCGTCTCTCCTGTGTTCCAGAGCTTTGGTTCAGGTCCTTGGACTCCATTATCCAGACCTACCGTCTTTTCTGTGCCCACAATGCGCTAAAGTAGCAGATTTTGATGGGACTTTCCCAATATGGCACCCTGGTCCCACCACCTATCTACTCAAGCTTTGGAGGCATTCTATACGCACAACCACATATACTGGATTTATTTTCTGAGGGGGGGTCGGGGCTTGTCCATGTTACTATTTGGTTTCACATATATGGGGAATTATTTGGGAAAATATATTTTTGTATTTGTTTTTTAGTTTTTACCATTATATCATGAAATGAGACATATAGTTTGCCTTAAATCAAGCATTCATGACTTGTTTTGAAAACAAATGTATATGTTTTCCAAGGTAAAATCAAAAGAAGTATATAAGGTTCTCATCTAAATATAACTACAGCAAAAGCACAAAAATTTTCCCCAAGGGGAAAGATGTTTCCCGACCCCCACCGTAAGGGTTACATGAAAGCAGTCTGGAGATTATAAAATTAATTGTAAATACACCTCGCTCACAATGCGGACTCGCTTCTCCATAATGAACTGATTCAATATCGAAATTAACATTTTGTTTCTGATATTGGCTAATAAGGGTACATTTAGTCAAAACGGGACAAGGAACGTCCTCACAGCTGGACATTAAATATATTTCAGATCCCGGGGAGAAAAATAAACAGTACTTGCTTTCTTAAGTGGCAACAAGGAATGATATATTAAAATTATAAAGGAAGTAAACAAGTGGAATAAATTCTAAGACAAAATAGTCTTCTTGGCAGAAATTCTGAAAAGATGACCTGATATTCAGTCCAACAAAGATATGACACAAAACAACAAAAGCAAAAAAAAAGTTTTAATATTCTATATTTATAAGAAATTCAAACCAATAAAATAAAAGCTAGCATCTGCTTCGGATTCAGTGAGCAGCGTCTGTAGAGTCACAGAGAGATCGAGGTCTTGCTATCCATAGTGAGCAGGTCTCAAAAATGAAAGGGAACTGTTGGCCTCAGGAGCGATCATGAAATCGGAATTAAACATACATCATATCTACCACTTTCTGTGCATTTAAACTATAAATTCATGCGGATACCGAACATGAATCGAGAACATACACAATTTAAGAGAGTTGGTAACTCATTGATGAATTCAGTGTTTTTATTATAAAGGCATCGGCTGTGAGAGCGAGCTGATCGAACGCATGAATATGACCGGCTGGCTCTCGAATAATTCACGTCAACATATAAATGTTGTAAAGCTCCAGTTATATTCGTAGATTTTACTAATTTAAACTAAACCTGCCTGTTTTTTTTAATTGCTTGTTAATTTCTAATTTACTAAGGTTGTATGTTATATATGCATTCGTGGAACACAATAAGAGTTTGTGTTCTGAATAGCTTCATGATATATATATGTGTATATATATATATATATATATATATATATATAATATATATATACGGTGGTATCTATACAATGCATTTGTTCTGTGTGTCCTTCTGCAGACTTGGAATATAGGGCTTTAACCCCTTAAGGACAATGGGCGGTCCCTAAACCCAATGCATTTTGAGCCCGTACATGTATGGGCTTTGTCATTAAGGGGTTAAAAAGCTATGACGCTAGCAACAAACTAATAAAAATAATGATACTGGGTTCTAATAATATAAGCACATATTCTATCAAGTACTAAGGAAAATATTAACCGATTTTAAATGACAGTTTACATTGAATACTCCTTCCTCTTCATCCTAAAAATGAATTACTAGAATCTAAAGGAAAAAAAGTACATTCTGTGTCCGCTGCAGCCACGTAAAACTACGGGAGGTAACTTTACAGTAAGAGCTGAAAAAGGTGAGAATTTCCAGACTAAAAATCATAGAAAATGACACTGAATCCTTAATACATTCTGGGTTTAAAAAAATAAACTTTGAGTCTTTACAGCAGGAAAAGCGCACAGACCAGGCGGGCTACATATGTCGGATCTGCCGGCAAATTCTATGTCTCTAATTTAAAATGGTCTGATCTTCTAGAGTCTGAATCATCTCCTTCTTGGTATTAAACATAAGCTCTGCCATTGTCTGTGATGTTTCGCTCGAGGTTTCGTTGAGTATACAGCTATGAGCATTTAGTGACATGCAGGAACGTAGCGGCAAACAGTTTTTTATGTTGTGATTATGGGAGAGAAATAACCGCCATGCACCAAGTTAATATCAATAGAAATGTTTTGTTTAATAGATCTCGTACGTCTTGTTTCTATAAAAAATTTCGCTGCCATCCCGGAGAAGAAACCGTTTTAAAAGACGACTTCAATATCTCCATGAATCGATTTCCCAAAGCTGGCATCCTTGCTGAATGGATCAATCAAGTGTTCTGTGAAAACCCCGCAGGTCTCCTGCAGCCACATCCTATGCTGCAGCCCTCGCACAAATAAAGTCTATAAGTTAAGGCTATAATACTATAGACTTAACTCTCACAATGCCAAATCGGTAAAGCCTCGTCGACCAATAGATTGCATACCCAGAGGATATGTTTACAAAGAATTAGGTGATAAAGAAACCTAAATGTAGTCAAAAGTATTTGATGGTATATTTTACTTATGTCTAAGAAGTAAAGGTGTCCATATGAGACCTATGGCCTGATGAAGCCCACCTATAGGGTGAAACGCAGAGTGTCTATTTCAGCCCAAGCAGCCGGAGAACTTTGTGAGAACCTGTCTTGTGGCCCCCGGTTTGACCGGTATCTGTCAGGAGTGAGCTGAGCCGTTCTCCTCCCGCCTTATGGAGCAAGTTTTTTACTACATGATCATCCCAACGTTTTGGTAGATAGACAAGTTTTTCCCCTGTCGGTCCCACGTGGGTCTCTCGGCAGCTACACTGCTCACCCGCATGCGAGTTTTATACTGGGGTCTGGGCAGCGGCTGTATTTAAATTACTTTGCAATATTGCACTATTTGTGTGTATTTTTTGTCTTTTATGTATGCATGTTCATGGGTTTAAGCAACATTTATGTATACATTTATCTTTTTCTATCACATTGGGTGAATTTCTTACATTTGCGCAACACGCAATTATTATTATTATTATTATTATTATTATTTATGCTTGTTTATGCACGTTTGTGGTCCGTGTGTTGAGGTTGTAGCACACCTTAAATTAATCTGTACAATTAAGCGCTTATATCACTCTTTTTTTGCTATGTCCATATGAGACACCAATCAAGCTCATTAAAGTGATAATGTTTTAGATTGTAGTATGACATTAGTACAAGACCCGTGTTTACTTAGAAAGGTATCAATGTATTAAAGCCATACCCACAAGTGATTCAACCCCAAGGACACGCAGTGAAGCAGCAGTACGTGTTTAGACAGCTAACTCCAAACGTAACTATTAGGTTACATTAAGCTAAACTAGCCGTAAAGTTGGTCCAGATCCCCTTGATACAAACTGATACATATGATATGTATGAGATTCATCAGGGCATCTTTACTGAGTTCTGTCTTCATTGGGGAAGCCATCTTGATCTTGTAGAAATTTGTGGTTGGTTCTAACGATACTTTGTATAGCATTGGTGGCAAATCTCTCAGATAGATATATTGTAATAATAATAATAATAATAAAAACACACCCTACAACAATCTGTGTCACTCTCCAAAATGGCTTATATTGGATGTGTTTACTTGTCTTTTGACTCGCCTGTGCAAGTCGTGTGTTTGTTTTTACCTTTTGATGGCAAATTAAATTACCGTACATTACTTGATATCTACAAATATCTAGACTTACTTTATGCCGGGTGAGAAAATCTGAGTACAAAGTATCAATGTTGAGATCTGCTTCACTTCATTTTACCCGGGCTAACCTGCATCTAGACCGTTCATTGAATAACATTTTTCACTTCCGTTAAAGCCGAGTAACATTTAGACGACTCATTTATTTAAGTCCGCTGTAAATTTACTAAGACGAACTTAGAAGCAGCTCCACCAGCTTTGGTGGCTGAACTCCGCTGAATCGCTCAACAGTCCAGAGCCCGACAGGTTCAATATTACAGCTAGAAAGGGCATCAAAATTCAGATATATTCCGCTAAAGCAGAAGCTGATTTTGTAAAGTCACAAAAACAGCTATTTGGAAGCAATTTATTCATTCGAGTCATTACATGGTGATTGCTAAGTAACAGCTGGAATACAAACAATAAAATATATTCAGGGAGCAGAGTCTGTGGGATTTGTTAGTCACTGAAATATACTTTACTTTTTTGTTATGTGATTTATTTCGTGGGATAAAATGGCTCGGCTGAGTTATTAAAAGGTGAAGTGATACGACCTGTGAATGTAGGTACTGAGAAGAACCCGTGGCTACGTTCTTCGCATTATTTTTATAGAGCTGTATAACGTATATGTCTGTATCTATCTCTGTTTGCGATGTATGCTGGAAATTCTATTTTAATTTATAATTCTATTGTGCAAACATTCTGAGTTAATTAAATCGATTATTATAGTTATTTGTTTGTTAAGCTGTGAGTCTGGTTGTCATGAGATCCTCAAAGATTTCACTATTACTATGAATGGCTGATCCTGGTGACTTTCTCCTGGTAGGAATGATGAGCTGGATGCCTTAGCATAGTGGGATTAAGTTCTAGAACGTCTATTCCGCTCAGCATTACACATTAAGCTGTTTAGAGTGAAGAAACATATATTACTTACATCATTCAAACAAATAAAAGAAACCCACACAACAGTGCGTGTGGATATTAAAAGGGCGTTTTACCATCCCTGATACCCCCTATAAGGACTATTAAAGTACCCTGTGCTTTATATTCATTATCTGATGTAGAAACTGTAGCCATGCTGCTGCAGCTCCCCTCCTCCTCCGTAATCTTATGATTCTTGCCACTGATTATTTGCTTCAAGCAGCCAATGAATGGTAGGAAAGTGCTCCAGTTGAAATCAATAGGCATGCGTTCTGCGCATGTGCACAGGTATCTGAATAGACTCCACCGCAGCACTCTCGGAGCGAGTGATGGAGCTGTCTGGAGGTGCATATATATATAATGTGCGAGGAGACGTTGGGGGTGCATTTAGGGGAAACGCATATGGGTGGATTCTGTACAATCCCCTCATGCATTTGAAAAAGAGAGACCCCCCTGGAAATGTACAAGGGGCATGCAGCCATTTGATGGTTGGGGCGTCCATTTAATATATGTTTACTCTAGAATGCAGCTTTAGAATGTCTCACTTTTTTCTATTAAACTCTATGGATATATGGCTCCTAAAATTGGCACTCAGGCTCCATAACCCTGCCATAAGAATGATATCAAACATTAACGCGTCACCCCGGCTACTTAAAAAAATCTTACGCAACCAAACTCTATTTCAAAATTTCATTTCATTTTGCGCATTTCGTACTTAAAACATTTACTGCAGCGAAGGAGCGCATTTCACTCCAGACTAATGCATCTTCACACTTTCCTTTTATTTGGCTGAAAAGTTGACACCATTTTTTGCTTATTTATGAACATCATTTTGCAACCCAAAGCTTTATGGAGGGAATTTATTTAGTGTTTTTATGGAGTGCGTCCTTTTTGCATTACTTACAGAAACAAAATAACCTTTCAATTTCCCGGTCGGATTGAGATACACGGCGGTATGGATTAATCGGTGAAATGATTAGTGTTGTTCTCTTGTATGAACCTCTAGAATGTAAAAATGTGAATCTGTCATCCAAACGTTTATAGCGGGTTACAGGATAGATGCCGTTAAATACAAGTAAACCTCCTTGTGCCTTGTGTTGCTGGCGGTGCGACTACATGTACAGATTGTGTTGGATTGTGTTTATTAAGGAAAAGGTAATTCTGGAGTCATTCGGGGGAAATGTGGTAATGTGCTTTCGGCATACCGCTGTATTAAAGTCACCGCACTTCGCTCCGCTGCATGCAGAAACCATTGCTACAAACTCTTTATGTTCTAGAAGATTCATAGAAGAAGAAAAAGTTCTCACACAAGTATTAGTCAATATATTCTCAGCTCACATCTTTGTAATTCTACACCTTTATCTATTATTATATCTAATCTCTATATCTATATATTTCATCTTAATAGCTACCTATCGTATTCGTCTCAGTGGCTGCACGCTATATACATATGGACATGACAAGAAGTATATAACATAACAATTTGACTTATAGAGACAACAGGTGAGGAGGGCCCAGCTCAAAGGAGCTTACGATCTAGAGGATGAGATGATTAATGGATGAGGATAATTTCGTTTCCTATACTTATTGTATTCTAAATCTGGCTGATTATTTTCAAGACAAATTGGTATTCTTGCTCCAGTAGATCAGGGCATTATACCAGCTATACTCTATTTCAAGTAAAAACGTGTAAACATCTTAAATATTGTCTTATCTAATATTTTAAGTGATCTTTTTGGGTTGATTTTATTTGAAATCATATTAAAATTAAAATGTTTGGTCCAAATTCAAGCACAAATTCGCAGAGAGTCACAGAGCCTTAGCAGAAAGGTCCAGTATTAAAGAAGTTAAACTGCTTTTTTTTCGCAGGGAGGGACCATTTTCGCCTAAATGGAGTGCAAGAGCGGGACATGTTAGGTGGTCTCGAGTTCAACACCTCCTTTGTCGGGAGGGGGGGGATTAAAGCTTGGACTGCTCCTTCCCTTCTGTCTGGATGCTCTTGAAAGGTGTATCTAGCTAGCATTGAGACCACCTATCTATCCACTATAGATCATTGGTGTCACCAAGTCAACCTACGGGCACCTGGGTGCTTTGTATTATATCAGGGAGACAAAGTACAGTGGTAGATGCATAAAACCCCAGGGCCGGGTGAGTCTGATAATGCAGACATAGTGGGGTCAGAAGAGGTTTCATCACATTCAACGTCAAACCTTAAGAGGCTCCAAGCTTCGCCTGAATACAATTCATGGGTCTTTCAATACTGGCTGGGTGCGTTAGAAAACAAATGGAAAGGATAGCTTTTTGGATAATCATACTCATACTATGCAGAGACCACCCCGACAATAGTTATAATCAATCATCTCAGCTTTTTGGAGTTTTGAAAACCTGCAGAATTTGCAAATATGGTTTAATAATTCATCAATTCTTAACAACTTGTTAATCACCAAAAATGCCCCGGACTATAATTTTTCTTACTAAAGAGGACACCACCAGAACAACCCTGATATTAATCAACGTTTGTGTCTCCGAAGAGATAAATCGTCTTCGACCTTGTGAAATCAGTGGGATACAAAAAAAGAGTATTAACTAATTAGTGCTCTGCTTTCATATTTTTTTGTAAAATTAGTGGTTATTTCTCGAGAGGGTCACATACAGCGTAGAGTAATCATGAAATGCAACCCTTTTCATAAAAAGAGCTTTATATTCTTCAAACATTTCTGTGTCTAAGGTAAATTCATAAAAAGATTAGGCAGCGAATCCTCGCCCCCCCCTTCCAGGTCACACTGGTGGATTGTCAGCTTCGCCATTCCAATAAAACCGAGAATTTCTGCAAGTTGCATAATTTGGAGGAAACCCATGGAGAAGGCGCAATAGTCTTAAGCCATCAATAATGGCACTGAACTGAGCAGCACTGCATTCTGATTTATGTCTTATTTTACTTTCCACATACTTATTCTAGTATGTCCTGCTTACAGATCTGTGGAACATGGTGATGCTAAATAAGTCAATAAATAATAATAATAAATCAGAAACCAGCCAGCGACACATATCACTATACCCATGACAATTCCATTGGTAACTGGGTTCTGTGGTTAGCCTGCAAATCAATGGAACGGACCCTTTAATAAAACTTTCCACATACTTATTCTACACAATACCGTACAGATTTACTTGGAAACCGATACGTCTTTTGTGCTGCGTACTCAATGAGTTTAACAACATAAAAGCAATGATTAGTCTAAATATGCTAAGCATGTTATATATAAATATTACATACAGCTATAAATATTATATTACCTGAATATAAAGATTGATGTGTACTTGTATGTCCTATAACGTACGGCCAAGGGAGTTGTTTTTTTTTGGAAAACATGTTTCTATACCTGAACTCTGCGGCACTACAATGGCGTTTTTCAGGGGAAGAGATGTCATTTTCCTTACAGTTTCTTTTATGCTTCACAGCGTATACCATATAAATGTACCTTGTTACTTTCTTACTAGTTTTGTAGCAGACAAATAGAGTTGTGGGTGGGCATTTTCAGCTCTCGGTGATTTGATTATACATTACACAGAGTCCCGGGTATTTCAAAAGACGAAACCAGGTTTTCACGATTTCCCTAAACCTTCAGCCCGCTGGAGTGCGATACAGATCTCTATCCAATGTCCCAGTTTATAATAATTATGGAATTTGTCCGTCTGAACACAGGAATTATGTTTCCTCGGTTTAAAGTGGCAGCATTTCACGTACAAACTATTAAGCAATGATTCTATAGAGAGCTGGCTGAACGATGCGCATTATAGAATGAAAATGGCTGCCGTATAT
>VKOC01032007.1:0-16805 GCA_009364415.1 Spea multiplicata | reverse complement strand
CACTTGTGGGGTGCTGGTTGCAACTCAGGAACAGATCAGGTACAGGATCAAAACAGGTCAGTTAGCCCTCTGGATAGGGCGCACACGACAGGTTGCCCACTTGCAGGGCACACGGCAGATTGCCCACTTACAGGGTACTCAGTTTGGGAGTCCGTTTGCAGGGCACTCGGCTTGGGAGTCCGCTTGTGGGGCGCTGGCCGCAACACAGGAACAGGATCAAAACAGGTAGTCCAGAAACATTAATGTCAAGGCCCAAAGGGCTGGGCAGGTTTATAAAGGCTGTGTAATCAAGGCAATAAGGTGCACCTGGACATGTCAATCAGTGCTGCAGAGACAAGGGCGGCCACTAGTGGTTGGCAAGGAAAATGAGCAGCAGAGTGTAAAGAATTCCAGACTGCAAAGAGTGAAACGTTACATACCCCCACCGAAAGGAGCAGCCACCGGATGCTCACAGACCTGGAGAGTGGTGGTCATTTGATGACACGGTCAGAGTCCAACACAGTCCTTATTGAATTGCACGACTGGAATACACAGCCCGCCAATACTTCCACACTGCAGGTATCCCTGCGGACTCTTTGAAATGGCCTTGACGTTCTGTCACGGACCGGGTACACAGGTAGGGCAGGAGCCCAGGTGCAGGGGATACTACAGACGGAATTATGAACAACAGACTGATTATGATAATATGGTTTGTATTGGCGAAGAGAGTATAAACATATATATAGATGGTAAGTCTCTTGGTTGGAAGCCCTCTGGATGGGGCGCACACGACAGGAAGATCTCTGGACAGGGCACACACGACAGGAAGCCCTCTGGACGGACCGTACGCGACAGGAAGCCCTCTGGACGGGGCGCACACGACAGGTTGCCCACTTGCAGGGCACACGGCAGGTTGCCCACTTACACGGTACTCAGCTTGGGAGTCTGCTTGCAGGGCACGCGGCTTAAGAGTCCACTTGTGGTGTGCTGGACGCAACTCAGGAACAGATCAGGTACAGGATCGAAACAGGTCAGGTAGCCCTCTGGATAGGGCGCACACGACAGGTGCCGCAAGGCACATGGCAGATTGCCCACTTACCGGGTACTCAGCTTGGGAGTCTGCTTGCAGGGCACTCAGATTGGGAGTCCACTTGTGGGGCGCTGGCCGCAACACAGGAACAGGAAGTCCAGAAACATTAATGTCAAGGCCCTGACTGAAGGGCTGGGCAGGTTTATAAAGGCTGTGTAATCCAGGAAATAAGGTGCACCTGGACATGTCAATCAGGTGTGAGTGCTGCAGAGTGACAAGGGCGGCCACTAGTGGTTGGCAAAGAAAATGAGCAGCACATAGTGTAAAGAATTCCAGACTGCAAAGGGTGAAATGTTACACATAACTGCAGACTGAGACAAACATAATGGGTGGGGCACACCTTATAAAGGAAACAGAAGCTGAACCTAAGGGCAGGACTGGAATAAGGAAATCCAGGAATGGATTGTAGCAAGATGTTTTGCATGGGTTTGCATCATGGACAATGGCACAGTAAAGTAATTGCCACTGTGCTAGTAGGGACACCTGTGGTTTCAACAGGTAGGTGTTGAAATTACTCCTATACAAGGGTGGTTAATGAGTTAATGTGTTAATGGTTCTTATTCAAATGTTTACGAAAGTTGACAATTTCGCCCATATGTAAACAATGAGCCAGATATGGCCTTCACGTTACTTTAATGGACACAAATTTTCTTTCAAAAACAAGGAAATTTCTAAGTGACCCCAAACTTTTGAACGGACACACACACACACACACACCACACACATACATAGTTTGAATTCTCATCTAGAGACACCAGACAAGCCAAAAGGCTTGTTTTTTCTCTCAGAAATCTCATGGTGCTGCCACAACCACCAGGGAAAGAGAGATGGGAGGATTTGGGAACAGGGATTATCTTCGTAAAACAGGACTCATAATCATTTTTCTCTCACATCCAACAGAAAGAGAGAATCAAATGCTTAAATTGTTCATTTAATCATTTAGGTTTTGTTTATAAACAATTTGTTTTTACTGATTAACCACAGAGAAAATTTGCAGATTAATGAGTTTGTTTAATTGCCTTAGATAGAAAAACCTGCCTTTTTTAAATAAACTCTCATTTCCTTTTCTTAGAGTAGATTAGCCCATCCATTAAAACACATTTTACCCGGTGTGCTTTGAAATAAATTTGTAGGCTAACAGGTGAATGTACATTTTATTCAGTTAATTAGCAAATGTATTATATCTAAACATATTTGATGAATTGGTCCTTGTATAAGCCATTCTTTTACCAATAACAATGTAAATAAAACAATAAATCTGGAAGACTGAAAATCCTTTGATATGTCTCCCTATTAAACAGGGTAATTAAACATATAACAATTTTCTTCAAAACTATGGTTAATTTTACATCATCATGCACAAAACGTGTTAGGTAAGTTATAGCTGTATTTTAAAATAGTACATTACGTATAATGAGATCGCTATTCCCAAAATCTAAATAGACCTCATCTAGGGAAAGTATTAATCTAAGTTCTTGGTCACTTGTTTGGTTCAATATATTTATATTTTATTAATCATGTTTCATAGTTTTCATCTGATATGTCACTTTAAATGTTTTATGCGTGTATGTAGTGTTTAAAATAGAACTTTCCATCCAGGGGAAACATTTACTAGAAAAAGCTTGTTTCTAGTGGCATATACAAGATGAGTATTGTAGCCTGTATGACATATGACTGGTCACCTCCTCAAAGCATGTGATGTTTCAGGAGGTTGGAAACTGGTGGTGCATTGTGAATGTGTGTTTATCTGACTCCAAGGGTGTGGATAGTGCCTATGTGAGACAGAACCATATGCATCGATTTCTGGCTTAATTTGTGAGTTAATGCTACTGATACATAAAAACTCTCTGAGTTTGACTTAGAGTCTCTTAGTGAAGCACTACTTCCCTGAGTTTCCGAATCGGTTTCCACAGGCAGGGGAGTGGCCTTTCTGCCTAGTTTCTTCCCAGTACATGATGCCTGGACCTAGCCCCACCCCTATATGCAAAACAACTCCCCAGAAGAGGGAGAGCTGCAGCTAGTTTACCCTGTAAAGTTCACAGATATGATGCTATTGTTTAACTATATTGGATGATATGTTTTCTATTTTGTAAAAGAAATAATGTCATTTTATATTATCCTGCATTAAGGAGACCTCTTTCTTTCACAAAATCCCCTTTCATTATCATTTGTAGTGAATCTCCAGTCTAGTTAATAGTATCAGCTGCTTGTTTATATATCTAAATATGAAGGTATAGGATTATTCTCCCATTATTAAGGGTGTTCCATTGTGTGACAATCTACTAAACAAAAGCATTGTTGGAAGAAAATCTTGTGATATAACAGATAAAACACTAATCTCTGTTAATAATTTTTTATGCTGGCTTCCCAGACTACTTGCAGTTAGTTTTCCATTAGATTATACTGCTGTTTGCTTTTCACAGATTATTTTACTGAGTAACACAGCAAGTGCACTTGTCATAGTACAGTAACGTACGTTTATTTTCTACAATAATCTTTAATCTCTCTCAGGAGACTCATTATGACAGACTTGTTTTCTGCGCAACCCCAAATTTTACTCGATGGAATAATGAAAGAATGTTAAGTTGTCAACGCAATTGTCAAAACAGCTAATTGAAATATCTTTTTGTTAGCAGACATAACTCCCCTGGGTCTCCTCTGAACATAACAGCTCTTTCAACAGTGTCACTGTGTTTATTTTTTTCCAGATCACTAGACTCATTCATTGATGGTTCTATAGGAAAATGTGATTTTGCATTTCTTTTTAAATTAGGATTAAAATGTGTCATAGAAGGTTGAATATCAGGATTAGTAAAGGAAAATTTCTGTCCTCTTTCTCACTCTCTTTCTCTCTCCTCTTCTATCTTTCATTTCCCCTCTCTTTTTTTTTCTTCTGCCAACCTTCTATATGCCACTATTCAGAAGCCCCTGCACAAAACACAATTGTTGCAGCTCACTCTGGCAATTGCCGGTTGCCTCATGCCGCCTTCCTCCATTGGCATCCCTCTTTTTGTATTATTACAAAATGTTTGGTGACTATATGTGTAGCTCATTGTTCTACAGTCCGAAAAGTTACATTAATGTGTATAGAAACAGCAGAAAATGTGTTTAGAAATTAAAGCAATCTAGAGGTAACAAACTCATAAAAAAAATCTTGGTAAAGCTCTGCCCCACAACCATATCTGTAACGACACCACCTAAAACAAAGGTGTCCCTCTTTGGCAATTAAACATGTTAGACGGTATGTTATTACTCCATATGGCAGTCTTTTTTTCCGTAGCCCCATTACTTTCCCACCTTCATGATTGAAGAATAACTTTTTGCTCCTTCCCTGCCTCCTGGGCCCTTGAGAGTGACCAACAATTCCTACAGTAACAAGGCTGTAATATTATTCCCTTAATTACACATACCTGTTCATAAACCCTCCCCCACCCCCTTACCTGAACTGCAGATCTCTCACTCGCAGACTTCTGCAGAGGCCCGGCTTCTTCCCTCTGCAACTTCTCTTGTCCTGCCCCAGGGGAAGGAGAAGGGGAGCAGAGTCCTGTGATGTGCATTCACGTGACTCTGCTGGGTTCCTGTTCTCCTGGCTAGTACAAGAGACGCTGCTCGCACACTGTGCGATTAAAGCACCGGTAAGCAGCCTGACCCCAGCAGACATTTTTTTCGGCCCTCTTCTTTTATTTCAGCATTTTGCCGATAATGACCTTTTCGGACGATATATTTCGGCCACTGATATATCAGTGCATCCCTAGATCTTAGTCTTGTAGTCAGACATCTATTTGAGCATTTGCTCTGAAAAAAACCTTGTCTTATAATCGTGCAAATATGGTATTTGTTTTTTTAACTTATTGGTAGTGGATGATTCACTCGGAGTCACTATTACACTGATTTCAGCACTGTATGGTTTGAACTGGTACCCTTGTCACTTAATTTTTATACAGTGCAATCTTTGTGCAACAAATAGCTTGAAAGTGTCATTTTTGTGCCCATAAAGGTTGTCATTGATATCTGTGCCCCCAAACAGCATTACACTGAATGTGTCAGTGACATCTGGTGCTCTGACTTTAAAGAAGGCTGCAAGCCCAAGGGACATAGTCATAGCTAGTTTCTTTTGTGCCCAAGTGTACCGACCCGGCTTGTCTAACTACCTGCTTGTGCAGTGACCCCTGGCTTGTATGATCTGCTTCGTTCCCGATCTGGTACAGAATCGTAAGGCAAAGAATAGTCAGGCAGGTAAGGGTCAATACACAGGAATTTAGCAGCACAATCTCTGGAACGCAGGTAAGGTAAAAGGTGTCTGAGAGTAGCACTACCAGGTTTTTAAAAATGGCGCCACTCTCAAGCCTCACCTCCAACCGACATCATGGCCTCGCCTCCAGCCGTCCATCAACTCCCCGGGTCCAGCCCTGCGCCCCTAGAGGATTGACTGACGACCGGAGGACAGGTCAGTGGAGCACTCTGGGAACTCGTGTGCCGACGAGCAATCTAATGAACAGACCCTCCTTCTCCCGTGCCAGTGGTCGGCGAGCTGACCACCAGCCGGAACAGATACAACCGGAGCCTCGGGCATCCGTGTGCCGTGAGCATCGGGACGCCCGCAGCCCACGGAACCCGAGATAGTATCATCGGGTCTCTGTGAACTGCTGGCAACGGGATCCCTCTACCTATCCTCCCTTATCAGCAAATATACTACAGCCCGCCCTCTAAGATCCAACAATGACCTGCTCCTTGCATCTTCACTCATCACCTCCTCCCATGCCCGCCTACAGGACTTCTCTCACGCAGCACCGACCCTCTGGAACGCTCTTCCCTGTGCTGTCCGACTCTCACCATCTCTACCCTCCTTCAAACGCTCCCTAAAAACTTTTCTCTTCAGGGAAGCCTACCACTGACATAAACATCAAAACTTCTCTCTCACCTGCTTACAAACCTTATCTCGCCCTACATTAACATCATTCACTACCACACAGTCCTCACCTCCTGTTTCTCAACCCTTATCCACCTAGATTGTAAGTTCCTGTGGGAACAGGGCCCTTCATTCCTCTTTTCTTCTTTGTACAGTGCTGTGGAATCTGTTGCTGCTCTATAAATAAAGTCTAATAATAATAATAGATGTTGTTAACTAGTAATTCCCATTATGCATGTACAGGTGTTATAGCCTAGCCCTCATCAGCATACAGTTAGCCAGACATAGAAATGATGCAGTGCAGCTGATAGTGAGCATAAGCACACAGTGAACCTGACATATGTGGCACAACAAAAATGTAATTACTATATATTAAGCATAACACTTATCATTGTACTCCATAACTCCAATCATTATGTAGTAAGCCAGACACGGATGGTAGTGCAGCATGACTCCTATCATTATATAGTGAACCACACACTGAGGGTGGTACTGCATGACTAATATCATTATATGGTGATTCAGACACTAACGGTATTACAGTACAACTCCTATGATTATGTAATGATCCAGACACAGATAGTGGTACAACATGACTCCTGTCATTATATTGTGATCCAGACACAGATGATGGTTCAGCATTACTCCTTTCATTATATAGCAAGCCAGGCACAGGTGGTGGTACAGCATGACTCCTTTTACTGTATTTTGAGACAGAGAGTGATGGTGGTACAACATAACTCCCATCACTATATACTGAGACAGACATTGAAGGTGGTATACCACAACTCCCATTACTGTACGCTGAGCTGGACATTAATGGTGGTACAACATAACTTCCATCATCATAATCAATTTCATTCCATTGCATTTTCATTTCACGCAGCTTGGCTTCTTCTCTTGCCTCATCTTCTTCAGTGTTTTTTTATCAGCTTCTTCCTGGTGTTGGCTCCATTGACCAGACCTTCTGGAGCACTTCCACACAAAGGCTCTGCCAGTGGGATTTTTATAAACACATCTTTTGCTAACAAGAATATTATTTCTCAACAAACTCTCACACACTGAGAAAATAATTGATTACACATTTAGCTTATTGGACTTTTGTGACTTAAAAAACTAATTAAACCATTCTTCAATTATACTGGACTTTATTGCCTTCAGCTGAGTCTACCAAATTCTTTTTTCTAAAAATCCCCAAATTAACATGATAAAATATAATTTATATAAATACATAAAAACATTAAAAAAAATACTCTAGACTTAGCAAACATTACATACCTCAAAGAAAAAAACAACAGAGAAGATTGCTCCAGCCAGAATAATATCAGGATCAGGGGCATCCCCTGGGAAGTAATTTAAAATACTGAGCGATAAAAAAAAAATATGCCTCCTGCCATACAGAGGAGAAGCATATATTTCGCTGGATAGGACCCATCATGTGCCGATTCCTGGAACCCTCCCAAAGTGGGACCCTACAGGTGAAGCTATCTGGTAGGCATAATTATTAATTGTCAAGGAACCCCATCTGTGATACTTACTCCCAAAGAGGGACTGGAATGGCTACATCAGAAGTAAGTCCCAGAAAACAATGCCTAAACCTCAATGAAAGATCACCTTTGGTTCACTATAGCCAGGCTTAATACCAGAGCATCATGTATGGTACAGTAAAAACATACAAATAAAAAACACACACAGTAATAATAAAAAATAAACAATTTATTTTTTAATACATATTTGTTAATTACTACCTGATCACTGATTAGTGACACCTTAGGTCACTGATAATTGATCGGTCTCACCTATCTGCTAGTGATTACATTTTTTCAATATATCATAATATATCAGGACAAAAGATGCAGTGTATTTTTGATCTGTTATCAGGTATGAATGACTGGCTTATCAATCTAACACACACAATAATTCAATAGGTTAAACATAACACATTGCATCTCAGGTCTCAGATTTATCAGAATGACATCCCCTTAAAAAACAGCATGTGTTAATAGTTTCCAAGATTTCCACAATGGCACCAGATCAGTTAACTTTTTCCAATCCACTCAGCTACAACAAATAAAAAGCAAAATGCATTAATTAGGCTAATAACACTACTAATAATTTTAAAATACCAGCATTCAAATATATGTGTACAGCTTATTAATGAAATATCTAATAGATGAAAATAATGTCGACTTTAGAAGAATATGATTATAAGTAAAACCCAGTTTATATCATTGCTATATTTCCCAATTATAAGATGCAATCTCATAAACCGTGATATATAATTATGAAATAATTTTCAAGAAGGGATCAAATTATTCTATGACAAAATTCACCTGTATCTAGAATGATAAAAATTCCATTACTCTATGTTTACCATCTCCTGCTGCTGAGGTCCAACTGGTTTTATGGAATTATAAATCCAGATTCAGTGGTAAAAATTTGTGAAGAATAAAAATATTTACAAACGTAATACAGGAGAGAGTCCCTCCTTTCTTTTTTCCTCAACTCTTAAAGACAATGCTTATCATATACATAGATCAGATGCATAGATTTTGGTTACTATAATTATATATATATATATATATATACACAAACACTTGTCCTTTTCTGCCTGGATTATCTGACAACGTCTAACACTATCACTACCAACACTACTCAAACATGACCTCTTACGCTATTCTTTCACCAAACTGCTAACTATAATCACTAAACTGAGACAAAAATATTACCCCAATCCCTTACAGTAATATTTAATCCAAATATAAAGAATAATGATAACAGAAAATGAATTACTTAATTTCAGACAAGGCCTTGGTGTACAGATGACAATTGTGCAAAATAATCCCTGGTAGGGTTTCCTAACTTCCCATGGGAATGTTGCTTTTTTGGTTGGCTATTTATTATTTTATTACAGTATGGATTTGGAAAAGGTTTTTGCAAAAAATAAATTTATTATGTTTCCCATGCCCCATACATAGCTTTTTTCTTCATTGCTGGCAAGGTTCCCCTTGGACACAAGGCCTGAATCATGTAAAATTAAAAATTTACTTAGTGCCCTGTGTTCAGTATATTTAATAAAAAGCAAATAAAGTTTTGAGAAGCATTGCTCACTGGAGATTCATTAAAATGTCATCCTAAAATAATAGATATCAGGAGGATATTTGCATATAACATGGCAGGGGAATTTTGTGACAAATACAGGAAACTTGACAACAATATTTCACATTAATAATTTGTTTTCTCCACATGTTGTCTACCGTGTTTGTTTTTATATATATAACTAAATGTGTATACAGGGAAAAAGAGGTTTGCATCACAGTTGCCTACTGAATGCCCAAACATTCATATGTATTATGATGGATCAGCCTCAGTGACCCATCGCTTAAATGCGCTGTTACATGATGAGGACTGATTGATGAGGCAGGCTACTTAGAGAATTATATTTAAGTAGTTTGATCATAGTTTTGGTACAAGGCACAATATATATTACATCATAGATACAGTGCTAGATTAAAACCTTCCAACGCCCCTAGATGAAGTGCATCGGGCTTCTTCAATTGAAATGTGGGGCTATGTAACATGACCCTCCTAAGTAGCCTGCACAGTGTGTCATCTACTATGTGGCCGGTGGTAGTGTGATGGCAGCGGGCCATTTTTTTATATGTAAACAATAGTCTGATAATGGAGAGATCTGAAGACCCTAGAACGTCTAGGAAACTGATGAGACTAAGGTTAATTAATAATTAAATAAGTACCCTATTCATCTGCTTTATATGTGTAATAATAGAGTATATTCCAGACTGCCAGACTCATAAAAATATTAAACGTGTTGCCAGGTATTATTGTGTTAACCGTTTTTGAAACCTAAAGCAGAATGCTCATTTTACTAAAACCAAATGTTTGTGTGCATTTGATGATTTTTTGTTGAAACGTTACCAAGACAATACATTCTATTTCCCGTTCCTGACTGTTCCTTTAAAGGACTGCAGTGGCATTGTTTGCCATCATTTTGCTTGTGGCTCTGTTATTTTCTGTCCTGTTAAATGATGTTCACAAATACAAACATCCACTAAGGTAGCTTTTATTGTTACTCAAAATGCATATACGGTATTTGACTTTGGCTATTCAAGTGATGCCAGTATGTGACATCTGCTTTGCTTGATATATTGATAAGTTCTTTCTGTTTCCACCTGCTTGCCTTTGGCATCACACAACTGTGTATTCTTTCACATCTGTCGTGTGGAGTACAATGCGCTTGACATTTAAACCAGCTAGTTAATTGAGTGCCTTTTCGAATATTTCTTTTCAGTAGAAAAGCCATATTAGTGCCCTAAAACGCTTTGTGTTATCAACCTTTGGTTTGTGGTAATATAAAATGGTAGAGCTCAGTGTTATTGGGAAGTCCAGCTGTCTTGGAAGCGTTGGATCATTTGGTCAGAATAGTGAATCGGGTTATATTGTCTGTTTTCATATCTGATGGCTTAGTATGTGTAACACAACATAGAATGCAAGCGTATTGGGGCAGGGGTCTTTCTTCATGTATTCATACCCATTATACACTTTAAATTATGACTAAAAAAGATTGTTTATGGTACAATATTTATATAGAACGATCTTTGGGCTTGTCATGAAGCCAATTTTATGCTAGCAAATAAGAATAAAAAAAGCCTATATCCAATAATACCATAATTTTATAGAAGAAAGAACATTCTTGTTTGTGTTTGTCCAAGAAAATGTGGAGCTGCGTGTATGCTAAACAGACAGAGTGAAACATCAATTACAAGTGGAAAGCCACATCTGAAAAAATTTGGCAAATGCCTCAGCACTGAAAATGTTCAAGCTTTTATGTAATAAAAAGAGACGTAAGGTTCCGGCATGGCTTTAATTTGACGCTTCAAATGAAACTAACAACGTATTATATAGCTCTTCCAAAAGGGTTAACTGTATAGAAGAAAGAACAAGAATGGTCTTTGTCCAAGAAAATGTGGAACTTCTTGTATGCTGAACGGACAGAGTGAGAAAAAAAATTACAAGTGGAAAGCCAGATCTGAAACAGTTTGGTAAATGTCTCAGCACTGAAATGTTAAAGCTTCTGTGTAACAAAGAAAGATGTGAAATTCCAGCATGGCTTTAATTAGATGCTTCAAATTGCTAAAATTAATTATGTATTAAATAGCTCTTCCAAAGGGTTAATTGATGCATAGGTAATGCAGAACATGACATAAGGAAGATTGACAAACTTCAACTAAGTTTTATCAAACATTTTTTCAAATGGATTGAATTCCAATAGACATTAAATTAAATGTAACCTATTTAATTTTGAGGCGCTACTAGAAGCAAGACACTGGAATACAATATAGAGGTAACATCAACAGAAATAAATAGATTAATGTTGAAAGTATATATACGTTTGTGGGATTATGTGAACCAGATGTTGGGAAGACTTGTGAACACTGTATCAGAGGCTAGGGCTGAGGGGCAGCTCCTGATTGGCTGAGCCTAGTCAGCTGACTCCAGCAACCAATCAGCAGCTGGCCCAGTTTCCTCTCTCTCTGATTGGCTGAGCTTAGTCAGCTGACTCCAGCAACCAATCAGCTGTCGGCCCAGGTTCCCCTCTCTCTGATTGGCTGAGCCTAGTCAGCTGATTCTAGCAACCAATCAGCAGCCGGCCCAGTTTCCCCTCTCTCTGATTGGTCTGCCCTGATCAGGTGACATCACCCACCAATCAGGAGGCTAGGGCTGAGGGGCAACCCCTGAGTGGCTGAGCGCTAGTCAAGCTGACTCCAGCAACCAAAATCAGCAGCTCGGCCCATTTCCCCTCTCTCTGATTGGTCAGCCCTGGTCAGGTGACGTCACCCAACAATCAGGAGACTAGGGCTGAGGGGCAGCTCCTGATTGGCTGAGCCTAGTCAGGCTGATTGACTAGGATAAGCCTGTGTTGGCTCATCAGGCGCGAGAAAGCCTTCAGCAGCCTCAATTAGAGCGTATTCCCTGGAAGGAGGAATGTCCTAGAATGTCATATCTTCTCATCATTGTCAGGGTCTCTGCCAAATCTATGTGTCCACCACTGTCGCTTGTAAAGCAGAAAAAGAAAACAAGTTAATGAGCCACCTTAAAAGGCTGTTCTATTGAGGCAAGCAATTTGCCTTACCACCTAGCCCTCTTTTACCCAATAGTGCACTGGCTCAGACAATAGCCCGATGCATAGATGACCATGCAGCTTTCAGGAGCATCACAGACCTTAATGGCACTCGCTCTTGCTTTTTTACTTGGTAAACACAAAAGCAATAAACCATTTTCAAAATGCTAGAACGGTATGATTTTCACAAATAATTTTGTATCTAACATGTCACACCTGAGTTATTGGTACCCATCGACTAAAAAAAAAAGGGAGAGGATGATGACTTAAAAAAGAAGACAGAAACAGGTGGTAAAAAAAAGACAGGGGAATTGTGTTAAAGAGGCGTAAGAAAGGCCTCTGGCTGTGCGCGTCAACAGTACCCGAATTTTATATTTTCTTGTAATTATTGCATTTGTTTAAAAGCTGAAAGTATGGAAGCATTTTGGGGATAACCTTAGAAAGAAGAAGCTTTAATATTTTGGTCTTTTCCTGTTCCAATGAAACTGTAGTCTTAACATAATGCAGGGTGTTTGACAGCTTGACATATTAGCCAAACATATCTCTCTTGTCTATGAGATCTCGACCAAATCTTGTCTTAGACAATGACACTAAATGCTTATCTTACAACCTTGCGATAAGCAGGTCCTCAACACCAACAGGCACCTGGGGACTAACGAGTATATCTAAGGGAAAGGATTTTATTTCAATTGCCACCAAAAACAATCAGCTCAGGGTGGTGTTTGTGGGGGAAGGCCATTAGAATACAACCTGTAACCTACATGGGGAAGATGATTTTTGTTAAGCGAAAAGGTCTTACCTTTAATGAAGGGCTAAGTCTTCTCTTTAGCCAGTGTCCATGGATGGGCTGCAATCATTTCTTGCTCTATTTCAGGAAAGTATGACAGTGTTAAAGACTTTACTGTAATTAAGGTGCCAATATTCTTAAGCGATATTGTGGTGCCACACTCCCTTGGCTGTTGTGAGGTACCCTGTGGGATTACATTGGCCATGTTTTCTTCCAAAACAAGACAGAGAGATTGAATTACAATATGAACCATTGGGCCCATCTAGCCTGTGTGTTTCTTAACACTGAAGTCCTTGTCTTTGTTTCAGGGCAGCTATACGATTTCCTGGCAAATGTTTAAATACCATTACCTTACTAAACTCTACCACTTCTGATTGAGAGGCTGTACAACTGATCTACAACCCCCTCCAACAAAATCATTACATTTTCAGAAAGAAAAATCATATACAGGATCCATGTGACTGACCAGAACAGGCATGGAGAGACTGAGGATGGACACAGACAGAAGGGAAAAGGGGATTGTGGAAATCTCCAATGGAAATCCCCTGGTAAAGGCATGTGAGATGAAGACGGTGCACTCACAGCCAGAAATGATCATGGCATAACAGAAAATGGCACAGCTCCATGGAATCTGCTGGTGCTATATAAATAAATGTAGAAGGAAAGCACATTTGGCCAGGGAACTAAAAGCAGAGTGGAAACAAACTGTTGAGGGAGACTTCTCAATTTAATAGAAGCAAGCAGGAGAGAGCAGAATGGGACCTACAGTACTGAGAGAGGGGAAGTTAATAATAATAATAAAACATTAAAATGCTAAACGAGGCATAGACTGATCCACCTACTATTGAGGAAGTGTTGGTGACACTCACATATTTATCAGATGGAGAGGATGACCAAGTGTATAAACCATACAATGGTTCAAATCTGATCTAACATGGCACCTACGGGCATTTTGCATTTTCTCATGTTTCAAATCTGTAGTTTGCTTACATTGCCTATGCTATACTGAACAAAACATTGTATAATTTATGTGACATGTTTCATTATCTGGAATATGTACAATGAATATTAACTCATGCCGATGCAACAAGATTCTAACAACAACAACAAAACCTCAACAACAAAAAGTTATATGCCAAACAAAAGGGGAAAAAGTGAATTGCAAACCAGAGAATATGGGTAATAGGATGAACACAATGAGAGAGGATAGGCTAGAAGAGTAAGAGATGCAGGCCTTGGGAAAAGAAAAGAAAAGAAAAACGCTGAAATTGCAATTGAAAACCAATAAACTATATGTATCTCTACATGTAACACGCATCTACAAGCAACACAATTCTCTGAGGAAACTATGAGTACTAGAAGAGTTACAGTGAAAGGAAATGTTCAACTCACCATTGTAGATAAGAATATTGCAGGATTAGGAAAGACTAGGGAATCTCGATATGTATATCCTTCAAGGCATTTAACCAATCACAGGAGGGATGTTTGCCTCAAAAGAGGAGAAATTGTTAAACAAGGTCATAATCTGAAACCAGTGAGTTAGAGGCTTATAGTTGTAATGTAAAGAAGTTTTACTGCGAGAGTGGTAGAGAAATGGAACAGCCTCCCAGCAGAAGCGGTAGAGACTAATAAAGCAAAGGAACGTAAACATGCATGGTATAGGCATACAATCCAACATGAGGCCTTGGACTGATTGAGGTCTGACGTTACAAAGAGGACATTTTGGTGAGCTGTTGTGCAGGAAGAATTTGGCTACCATGTGCAATGGAGAGTTCAATCACCTTGCACAAGCCAAATGACTCTTGTGTTATACTCTTCCAGCTCAGCTGCCTCCTGGAGAAATCGGCCAGTGTTAGCCCTGGCTAACACTGACAAAGTAAGGTGTACAGCAAAGTAAGGTATTTGAAATGGAAACCCTTCTGCAAACTCTTGCCTTAGCGAATAAACCCCACAGTTTGTAGTGTAGCACCTGCCTTCTAATGGGCCTAGTATTCACACATCAAGCCAGTTAGCTTCAAAAGACACAACATAACAGAAAAGGGATTGAACATGACACGTTAAAGCTATGGAAAGAAGAACTACTCATGATAAGTGAAGGAAAATACATTAGTATTATTGGACACAATAGGGTCTGAGACACCTTGTGCCTTCAGGAACAGCAAAGGTGGAAGCAGGGAAAAAAACGAAAACACAAAAGAATAGGGCCAATGGCAATATAAAAATAGAGACAGGGGAAATACCGTACAAAGATAAGCCCTGGCCTGGACACATCCCACTGCAACCACAGCACCTGGATTTCTCAAAGAAAATGAACATCAAAAGAACCAAGCGCTGCAAGTGAAGCTTAAAACCCCCCTGGGTCTCAAACCCAATGCCTGGTTGGCTGGTGGAGTCACTTGACCAGGTTCAGCCAATCAGAAGGCAGGAGTAAGGCCCAGAAAAGGGATTGAACAGGACACGTTAAAGCTATGGAAAGAAGAAGAACTACTCATGATAAGTGAAGGAAAAGACATTAGTATTATTGGAGACAATAGGGTCTGAGACACCTTGTGCCTTCAGTAACAGTAAAGGTGGAGGCAGGAAAAAAACTAAAACACAAAAGAATAGGGCCAATGGCAATATAAAAACAGAGGCAGGGGAAATACTGTACAAAGATAAACCCTGGCCTGGACACATCCCACTGCAACCACAGCACCTGGATTTCTAAAAACAAAATGGATGGAGGGCTGGCTGAGGGTCATCACATAAATCAATACACAAAATACACAATGTGGGGATGTACGGTGGGATAAATATTCAATGCAGGGGTAATTTTTAAGTTGATGGTTTTGTATGGCCTTTGAATGATGATATAAATATGCAAATGTGGAGGAAATGGCTAATGCTGAGAGAGTGACCCAAATCCCTTTGACTAAATCATTTAATTTACATGAGTGGCTTGTGTTTTGGTCTACCTGGTTGCTAACAACAGCTTTCTCCCTCACCAAACAACAACAAAAAAAAACCATACACATTGAGGAGAGCAGAGAGAAAGCTGAAGGTGGAATTGAACCCAGGACCTCATGGACTCTAGCTTGGCTCCCTAACCATTACGCTACATAGACATATGGAAACTGCACCCAGCTTTGGAGTGAATCAATCAATAACCTTTAGCTAGCCTGACTGAATAAACTAAAGAATGGCGGCTTGTAAGGGCAAAGACAAGATGGCTTATGTTTCGGTCTATGTGCTTACTTAAAAACAAAAAAACATAACCGAAACCAGCAAAGTTAAACACTGGGGAATTGAACCCAGATCCCGAAGCAACTGAGTCCAACACCTTAGCCATTACACTACAGAGCCTGGTCATAAAGACTGAGAGAAAGAATCCTTTAGTTTTTACCCTAATACACTCCTTTAGCTGGCCTGACTTCCAAACAAACACACTAAATAAACTAAAGAACGGTGGCTTGTAGGGGCAGAGACAAGATTTTGCTTAAGATTTTGTCTACGTGGTGATCCATTAGGGAATTGAGCCCAGAACCTCAAGAATCACCTAAACCTAAACTAAAATCACTCTAACACCTAAACCAATACGCAACAGAGACATCTACCTTCCAGTATCTCTGGTTTGGAGTTGTGGTTAAAGGTGCTGGACTTCCACCCCGTTGCTCGCAAGTTCAAATCCGGCTATGGTTTCCTTGTTCCCCCGCCAGTAATGTCTCTGTGGCTAAAGTGGTAGTAACTGTTAACTATGCTGCAATTACCTTGGTGCCCATAAGTTAATGCGGCAAGAAAAAGAATAGTTTCGCATTATTAATGATTCATTTAACAATTTCATAATTAATATGAGAAATACCAAATATGATATGAGGGGGAGTTCCTGATTGGCTGAGCCTAGTCAGCTGACTCTAGCAACCAA
>VKOC01031991.1:0-10702 GCA_009364415.1 Spea multiplicata | reverse complement strand
TTAATACAATACATAAATTCAAGGCATATGACAAGAATTGACAGACTAAGACAAACCAATCGGTGGAGAGAGCCCTGCTCACAAGCTTTTTAAAATTATGTTTTAGTATTCCCCATGTGCAATTTCTTGGCAACGATTTTCATTATCGATTATTATTGATTTTATCGATTGTTGCAGTGCTAATATATATATATATATATATATATATATGTTTTTGGGGTTTTTTTTGCAATGTCTCAGATACCCCACAGGGTGCTTAGGAGTTTTGGTGTGAGACTCTGTTTTTCCCAGAAGGCTTATGCAGCTGCCAACACAAACCTATACATCAATGATTTGCCCTTTGTGGTCTGCATGTCACCTGCTGCAAGCATGCTGGTATACGAAACCATATATGTTCTCACTGATGCCTCTGCTTTATAATATAAGAAAAAGAGATATTCCAAGCCCAAGCCGAGGTCAAATATCAGTTAATTAAGAGACCAAAACAGAGAAAAAGTCCAAACTGGGTTATTGGCCACAATCAGCCAGGCCAAAATAAGGTGCTAAGAGACACAGCACAAAACACAAATTAGAATCTAAGCAAAGGGTTAAGCAAATAACTTAATTAATGCTCCTGCAAGGAAAGCTTGGATCAACCCTAGTATATAAAGGCCACAAGTGTGTCAGAAACGAGGCATGGAAGACATTGCCATGGAAAGGCAGACATTCCACATAGCCTTCTGATCATGGGAGACTATGAGCATGGGAAATTATTCACTTACCCATGTCAATATTGCCAAAAAGATTCTCAAGAAAACATGACCAGTACAGAACTTTAGTTTCATCTTGTGAATGATGTCACCCTAAAAAAACGTACCTGTACCGATTTTGTCCACATCGTTATATCACTGCTATGCGGGAAACCCCAAGTTTGACCTACTCCAGACACAAAGTCCTTAATAACTGGTCTTCATTTATCCAAGCTATGGGCAAGAATGAGGACACACAAAAGGCCTCCACTGCATAGGCCAAGGTCAGGGCCCCTGAACAAGGCTGCCTTCCAGTAGAAGAATAGATAACTGAGTGCCTGGCTATACCCACTAACTGAAATGAATCTGGTCTCGACCTTCCCTAAAATCTAAAAGATGAGCTGGCTCGTACAGAGGTCCCGTGCACCTTGGAAGACATCATTACGCTCTCACTGCAGACAGATCACAGTTTGCGTTAGAGATCCCTTGAGATGTCTATCTCTTGCCTACCTACTGCTGTTGAGTGTTCTCCTGTTCCTTATGAAGAACCCATGCAAATTGGCCTGACAGCTGGACTACTCAGCCCCCAGGAGGTGACTTGACAACGCACACAAACCTGTGTCTCTTTTGTGGACACTTCTTATGCGTCTGTCCTAAAAGACCACCCAGACAAAAAAAGTAGGGAGTATAGAAACCTCTTTACCATCTGAACCAAGGTGTTATTTGTTCCTCCCTCTGTTCTTGCAGTGGAAACACAGGCCCATGCAAGTGATGGCAGTCATTGATTCCAGGTGTTTAATGGATCTCCAGCTTGCCAAATGTCTCTCTGTACCCACAAGGCTCAAAGCCCAACCTCTCCAGGTACAAGTGGTTGATGGCAGTCCTTTATCATATGGACCAGTATGGTTTCTCACTCTCCTCCCTGCACCGATCACACTGAAATTTCTATGCAAGTTATTATTATTTGTTTTATATAGCGCCATCAAATTTCATAGTGCTGTCCCCGCAGACTTGCAGAGATCACAGTGTCTGTGCCTCATAGGAGCGATCGGATATCCCAGCAGTATTCCAGCGTAGTGAAGCGGGCACTAGTTCCCCACACAAACCGCAAGAAAGCCGATCGAAGTGAATCAAAAAAGGAGGGAGGGACAGAGATGGGGAGAGTCTGGAACAAATAAAGAACACGAGGCATAATATTCATCTTGATCGTATTGATACGACCAACCCAGGAAAGCGTCAGCTTCCTCTATGAAACCAGATCAGCCTGGAGAGCAGCCAGCAAGGGCGCAAAATTATAATGATAAAGTTGGGAGAAATCAGGAGACAGCCAAATCCCCAGGTACCGGATTTTGGGGCAACGCCAAGCAAAGGGAAAAGAGGCCTGTAGCGGGAGAGCAGCCGCTCGGGACAAATTCACGTTCAGAATCTGCGACTTAGAGTAACTGATTTTAAAGTTGGTAAGGGCACCGAACCAGGAAAGCTCCTTAAGGATATTCGGAAGAGAAATCTCTGGGCGAGTAATGGCGAACAAGAGGTCGTCCGCGTAGCCCAGGATTTTGTGGTGCGTGGAACCCACTTGGAGTCCTCAGATGTCAGGATTCATCCTCGTAGGTGCAGCGCGAGCACCAGGCGCACCCGGGAGTGCGGAGTTAACAATTTGTCCATGCGTGCGAAACACGTGAATAAAAGTGGGTACCTTAGCCCAGGTAACCGAGCTCATGCGCCGAGTGAAATACCGAGCCAGAGAGAGGAGCAAGAGAAAGGAGACACAGCAGCGTGATGGAGTCCACAGAGGTGGTGGGCCACTGAAAGTCACACAAGTAGTAGGTGGAGCCGCAGAGGGGCATCAATGGAGGTGAGACAAAGAGCCGTGAACTCGAGGGTGATGATCTCTGCCACCGTAGCGTGACCCAACTCCAAGCTGGCCGAAGCCCCCGTGCGATAGAGGCAGGTGGGAAGCCGAGGCACAGCCGCGTGAAGGACCAGGGCCAGCAATGGGCTAAGGAGATCAAGCCGGAGAGGCCAGGAGATATAGCTGCTTGATGAAGTCCGCAGGGGCGGAGGGAAGCCGGAGAAGAGCCTCAAGGAAGGTGGCATGAAGAGCTGTGAGCCCAAGGGGGGACGATCCCTGCCACCGTAGCGTGGCACAACTCCAAGGCAGCCGAGGTTTCCACGTGTCGTGGACATCATGGTGGTGCTTGACGGTGAGAGACTGGTTATCATGTCTGATCACCAGGGCGAAGGGATGACCCCAGCGGTACGGGATGCGCAACCTCTGCAACTCCGACGTCAGGGGGCCCATCTCGTTTGTAGGGTCAGGTCGGACAGGTCGTGAAAGAAGGATACCTGGTAGTCCTGCAGCGGCCAGGTGCCCACCTCCCTCGCGCGGGCCATGATGGCTTCTTTCAGACGGAAGTCTCTTGGGGGGGTCCCCGGGCCACCACGAAGGCGGAGGGCCCGGTGTGCGCGATCTATGGGCATGGAGGCATCAGGGGCACGGCCCAGGAGGCCATTAAACAGACCTGTGAGAAGCGCTGAGACATCTTCAGGGGCGTCAGACTCAGGCACCCCTCTCACTCGGATGTTCTGTCTCCGGCCCGGGTGCCCTGCGACGTAGCTCCCTCAAATAGCGTGCATGACGGTCACTGGTATGGTGAAAAGCAGCATTGGCAGCGTGCGGTTGGGTCTTTACCTCTTCCAGGGCCTGCACTCTCTGTTCCAGGCTAGACAAATCACTGCGGAGCGCCGACACCTCGTCCTGGACAACCTGTTTAAGTTCGGTAATAAGCAATGAGAAGTCCATCTTCCAGGGAGCCGAGGAAAAAAGTTGTAAAACCTCAGGAGGATGGGGCACCGAGGGTAAGTGGGTTGATGCCGTTGGATCTTCCGCAGAGGATGTGCTGGCAGGAGAGGCGGCCTGGTGGTCGTCTGAGGCCTGTGAGGCCAGATCCGCCGGTGTACGAAAATACTCCTGGAGGGAGGAAGAGGACAACCTGGAACGATCCCCTGGTGTGGAGGGATCGGGAACCGTCTTCTTGGAGCGTCTCATGGCGAAAAAGCTGTAAGGTAGCTATAAAATTGTGCGAGCGGCGGCGGAGCAACTAGCTCATGTGGCCATCTTACTCGACAGCCAGACACGCCCCCCTCTTAAAGGTTTTAATGTTCGTCTTATGAATGTATATGCTTCACCAGTCAAGAATGAAAGAATGGAAATTTTAGAGCATATCTCCTTCTTTGCCACAGGTTCTTCCCCTCTAATACTTGGAGGTGATTTTAATTGTACATTACCGGGGGAAAATAGAAGTGGAGGGGATGAGAACCAGAGGATAGATAGAACTTATCGCCAGCTTAAAATGTTTATCATTGATTTTAAATTGAAAGATGCATGGAAGCATTTAAAACCCTCTGACCCTGGATATACATGGTCTAATGGCCAGATCAGCTCCTGCGTTGATTTTATGTTGTCCTCTGCTGGTTTTAATCTCCAGGACATGTTTTTAGAAGATAATGCATTCTCAGATCATTAGCTTTTAAAAACTAGCTTTTTAATTCCTAATGAATCTAAAACTAGGAATGGTCTGTGAAAACTCAATTTATTGTTACTAGAGGATGAACGAATCCGGAATAATTTCAAGGTCTCATATGGGCGATGGTGGCGCCAGAAAGACTCAAGTCAGAATTTTTTGGACTGGTGGGAAACCACCAAGTCCAAAATTAAGAACTTTTTTATTGTTGTTGGCAAGAGGAAGAAAACAGAGCAAACAAGTTTTGAATGATCTTAATGTGCGTTTCCAAACTCTTTTTAAGTTGAAAGAGGCTGGTGTAAGCAATACTGACGAACTGATTTTTAATTTAAAGAAGGAGATTAAAAAATGTTTTAGATTTTAAAGGTAAACAAATTAATTTTAATTGCCGGGTAAAGCACTTGGAGGAAGGAGAGAAGTGCACTCTCGGGTCAAGGGGGTGGGGGAAATGTTTGAATGAGTATGCGTGATTGAGGGAATGAATCTGTGAATGAATGAGTATATGAATGAATGTGTGTGTGTGTGATAGCATGGATGTGTAAGTGGAGGGGCATGGTACAGGGTGGCTGTGATGTGCAGACCCCATACTGCTGGCAGCATCAATACACAAGGGGGGCATCTAGCCAGGTTTCAGCATGAACTGGCTGTCTTGGCATGATAGGAGTGTGATTGCTAACAGCAATCACAGTCCCATCATGGCTAAGTTCCAGCATTTACTGGTTGCCTGGGTATGATTGAAGTGTGATTGATGTTAGCAATCACACTCTTATCATGCCAAGTCATATTGTTGAATTATTTTGTCCAATTTTGGTGTGTTAACCACACTTTTATTAAAAGTAAGTAACACACCAAAATTGTACAAAAAATACAATAACAATATTAATATATAAATGATTGTTGACAGCAATCACACTCCTATCATGCCCAGCCAGCCCAGCCTGAGATTGCTGTTAACAATCATTACATTTTGGTGTGTAACTTATTTATTAAGTGTGGGATTTTTTTATCATTTTTAAATGTGCGGGGGGGTCATTTTCAGTGAACCCTGAATTATCAGTTGTGGTCCAGAATTTTCATTTTGGTGCAAACTTAGAATAAATACAACTATTTCATTTTTACTAATCCAGAATCCTCAATTTGTAGTCACAAAATTTTCTAGGCCCTGAAATCAGTGAGAGGAAAAGTAAAGGTTTTGTGTCATTTACTTTATTTTAATCTGCATATTTTATTAAAGGCTATATTTTCTCACAGTGAAAAATGAGTGCGGCCCTCGCACGTATACAATTCTGATGAAGTGGCCGACTGCAGAAAAAACTTGGACACCCCTGCCTTAAGTAGTCCTCAAGCAGCTAAAGTGGTGGAAAGTCAAAAGGAATCTGTTAAACGGTCTATCTTTTCAGCCCAAAAATTGGATTATAGTGACGACTCATGCGTCCGAGACCAGTTGGGGAGCTCATCTCCAGTTTCGTATAGCCCAGGGAACTTGGTCGTCACAAGAGGCAATCCAATCTTCAAATTTCAGGGAGTTGAACGCAGTCTTCAAGGCCCTGCTAACCTTCCGGCAGGGCAGTGAAGATTCAATCAGACAATACCACGACGGTATCATATCTCAACGGACTTCAAGGCCTATGTCTTGATCTGATGGCGACAAGACTGAATCGGAAGGTTTCCCTCTTCACCTCTCTCTACAAGATTATCCGCATTTTCTGGATGGTCTAGCGATCAAGAGGGCAGTTCAATCTAGCATACATTTTCCCTCCAGTATCTGATTCCTCAAGCGCTTCTAAAGTGCTTCCTCAAGTGCTTCTAAAAATCAAAACAGACGAAGCAAGAGTCTTGGCGATACTTCCATTCTGGCCAAACCGGAGTTGGTTTACAGACCTCTGTCAGGTCTCGGTGAATCATTGGAAACTACCAGTGTGCCCAGACATTTCGGAAAACACTGGGATTCCACTCCACACTCTTCACCTGAAGAAAGAACAGGGCTAGATGTTAAGAGAGCTCTCAACATTTATTTGAAACATATCGCTTCCTTTCGTTCATCTGACCATCTTTTTCTTCAGTTCCACGACAAATCTTCAAGTCAGGCAGTGTCCAAATCCACGGTGGCCAGATGGCTCACTGACACCATTCGTCATGTGATACAGTTCTTCTGTCCCAGATTAAGGCCCATTCCACAAGATCTATCTCCGTCACCAGTGTCTCCGGAGGACATGTGTAAAGCGGCCACTCGGTCCTCCTGGAACACGTTCATTAAACATTATAGACTGGACATTTCCTTGGTATCAAAATTGTTTGAGCGTCAAGTCCTCCACGCTGTTAATTACTAATACTCTCCCTCTTTATTTCAGGGATCCTGTTATATCCCACTGGTACTGCCACTATACGCAGGGAAAATCAGACATTTTACTTACCGTGGATTCTCTTTTCCCCAGTATAGTGTACGTGTTTCCCTCCCTAACTTGGATAATACGTATTTTGTACGTACTGGTTGGTTATCTTGTTGTTAACTGACCGGTGGAGTATCGTGAGTGCCAATATAAGGTAGGGGAGGGCGGAGTTTAACCCTTTAACTATCTTTCAGAGTGCTTGTCCCGGGAGAAAGATATACGGTAAGCAAAATTTCTGTTTTGGGAATTTTTAATCCCTTAAGGACCAGGCAGTTTTTTACTTTTTTTACCCTTTGGGACCGAGGCTCTTAACACTTTTGCGATGTTCGTGTTTAGATGGAATTTTCTCCTCACTCATTTAGTGTACACACACAAGTTATATGTTGTTTTTTCAGGACAAGAAGGACTTTTTTCAGATACCATTTTTGTCATATCTAATTTCCTATAAAAAAATAATAAAATGATTCACCTATTGGTCACCTGCAGGGTCTTCCTCTGGTATCAACCAATTGGTGGCCCTGCAGGCGACCAATAGGCAGTGCGAGTGAGCCTGTAACCCCTGACGGCGAAGCTACGGATTTCTGCTTCCGTCAACTCCTGCAGTGCTGTGAAGATTCATGTCTTGGGAACGAACACGAAAACGCACTCTTCGTGTTCGTTTTCATGTTCACCCGAAGACGAATGCACAAGTCTACTTTTAATCACTGTCTCTTAACTCTCCTGTGCTTTTAAATCCGCCAAAGCAGTAAAAACAGAAAAAAAAACTATACAATCTTATCACCTCCAAGGCTTTAGCCCGGATAAAAGAGATCTTGCATGGCAGATGCACGAATGTGTGCCTACTAGACAATTTCAGCACAAGAGAGGTCTTGGTACCACCGCTAAGTGCCATAGTGGGTACACAAGATGAGACTTTATTGCATATATTTTGGAACTGCTTTTATGCACAGGATATATGGAAAAAGGCAGGGCCCCTTTTAAAATCGATATGCGGCCTTAGGTTTTTAAACTATACAGTTGTTTTATATGGCCTTTTTACTTGTTCCACAGCTGACCAGTCGCGTGTTTCATGAATTATGATACGTCGTATAAAATAAGCAATTTGGAAGACCAGGAGTATTTTAAGAAAGAACTTATAGACCCTTCAGTTGTCTTAATATGGCTTTAAGCAACATGGACACACACTTTTTAAGGATTGTAAAGGCATGGGTTCAATGAAAGCAAAGAGACTTTGGTGCCTTAATATGTGCAACATTTTACTTGGAATGGACTGACGCCCCAAAAACTGGTTTTATGTATTTATTGTAATTTTATGTACAATGTCTTAATTCATTCTATCATTTTAAATGCTCCATTATATCCTTTAACCTGTTTAAAGTATTTATTGTACTGTTGCATATAGTTAATAAAATACCTGTTCTCCTGCTAGCCATGTTCTGATTTGGATTAACCCGTTGTGACCTAGCTTTCTTCTTACTCCGTTCCTTGCTCCCTGATGTGGCTCTTCCACTGCCCGTGTTGACCCGGCTTGTTCTGATTCTCCTCCTGGATTCTGATTCGGCATTGATATCGTCATCCTGGTTCTGACCCAGCCTGCCTGACTTTGTCTGCCCTGCCGTGTGCCCTGCCTGAGGGCTCCCTTCTGTGTGCCATGTCGTGTGTCCAGTGTCCTTGCCGTGTGTCCAGTGCCCTGAGGGCTTCCAGCCGTGTGCCCTGTCTGTGGGCTTTTAGCCGTGTTCCAGAGGGCGGGCCCGCCAGTCCAGCCACAGCGTCCTAGTACTATCTGGTGCCCGACTAGGGGGCTATCGTGCTGTACATCTGCCTTTGTGCCTGTTCCCTATTTGGTTGCGTCTACAGCCTGTACTTACCTGTCTTGCCAGCTTCTCTTATGTAGACTATTTCATATTAAGATGCTGTGTTTCATTTTGCCTGTCTGTACCTTCCTTCTGGTAATGATGCATCATGGGGTACAAACTGAGCCTCTGATATCCCCTGCAACTGGGCTCCTACCTGACCTGTTTACAGCCCTGACAGTAACCTTTGCTTCTACTCACTCCTGGACTATCTGTTCACCTGCTCCTCTAGCACTTTTCTGTTTTGACTCCTGCTCTGAAGACATCAAATTAGAGTTAAGAGTTTAAGACACATACAGTAAATTGTATCTATAAATTCTATACATACACCTCAGTAGTACACTACAGATTATCCAATCCAACCACACCAGTAAAACCATTATTACTTTATTAATTAACTCGCAATATTGTATATGAGTAATGAGCATCACTCTCAGTCTCTGCCAAGCTGTCTCATATTCCACTGTCACTGTTACATCCGTCTATAATTGCTATAAAATGGTGTCAGTATACTTGTATATATAATGCTTGTTCTTTCCCCTTGTAGATGCTGATTGGCTAGAGTGAGAAAAAAACATTACAAAAAGCTCCCACAGGTTGTCGGACCCATCAATTAAAACCCTAACCATCAATAAGACCACCTCTCATTTATTTTGCTACTTCTACCAATCTACGATCACTATCTTCACCCAAAAGGTGTTGGTGTAATACCTCAATGCCGAGGCATTCAACAACACCGAGATTGGCAGCAAGAGCTCTGTGTGGCCCCTCCCCAGCTGTCAACGGCCGCCATTTATTGTATGAAGACAGACACCTGATTTAAAAGAGCTTAGAAGATGAGCAACGATACTGAGGCATTTAGCGACACCGAAAGCCCACTCTAGAATGCAGTGCAACTTCTCTGGAGAGCAAAATGGGGTTGTCCTTTAAGAAAATAAACAAGTTTCCAAGAGGGTCTTGCAAGACCCTCTTGAGAACTCTGGGCTCCCCCTGCAAGATGAATACAGGTACTGCACTCAACCATGACAGTCATTGGAGTCCAGCTTTCTAATCACAATAAAAAAAACACTTAAGAAAAATTAAAATATTTTTTTTAAAAAAAATTGGTAACATGTAAAAATAATTCCCTACTGACGTTCCAGTTCAAACACAAATATTAAAAAAATAAAAAATCCAAACAATATTAGTTAGATTTCCACAAAAATTCTTGCATGGAAAGAGTAAAATACTTTCATGTTAAATGCTCATGGGGAAGTCAATGTATGATTTGACGGGGTAAATTGAAGTGGCTGGTTTCAAAGAAGTCCGAACAATAGGACATGGGCACAGACTGACCAGATGTCCAAGTTTTAAAAACAATGCACACCTTGCAAAGGTGGTATTTTACCTCCCACATGCATGAGGGGTATCACTGTACTCAGGAGATGCTGAAAACATATTCAGGTGTTGTTTTACACACCAAAAATACTACCATGAATTTTTACAAAGGCTGTGTCACGTACAAGTAGTTTAGGAGACACCGTGGTCAGGTAGGACTCCAGGACAGAACAGGTCAAACAAGCCGAGGTCAGGTTTCCGGAGAGCAGGATAGTCAAATAACGTAGCCGAGGTCAGGATTCAGGAAAACAGGATAAACGTAAACGTAGCCGAGGTCAGGAATCAGGAAACAACGAAGTCAGACAAGCCAGGGATCATACACAGGAATACAGAATCAGGAAACGCTATCTGGGTACTAGCACAAGGCATAGACAACCAACAGAAGGCAAAGTCAGACAGAACTGAAGAGGTTTAAATAGGAACCACAGAGGAAGTTCAAATCTCCCGCCAAACCTATGACGTCACTTCCAATGTCCGGGAATCACCACCATCCTGGTTGTGGCGTAATCTCCCTTCATATATACCTGCAGTTTGGGAGTTCGCCACCAGAGGGCGCGCGAGCGCCGAAGCCGGACGCCGTGTTCCAGGAGGTCTGCCCCTCCTGCGCGGCAGTCCAGCAGACGTTGAAGGAAGCGGCACCGCGTTGGAGGGCGGCCTCCCTCTCCTGCGAGGAGGCTGCAGCGGTGATAGCCGTGCGTTGGAGGGGGGTCTCCCTCTCCTCCGTGGCGGCTCCGGTGTCCGTGCGTTGGAGGGGGGTCTCCCTCTCCTGCGTGGCGGCTCCGGTGTCCGTGCGTTGGAGGGGGGTCTCCCTCTCCTGCGTGGCGGCTCCG
>VKOC01031969.1:0-21769 GCA_009364415.1 Spea multiplicata | reverse complement strand
GTCTAGGGTCTTGAATTCAAAAATACATGAAATTACTTGGTCTGACCACAATCTAGTGACAGTTTCGGTAGAAGGCTTAGCCTTTAAGCATCGTACCGGAATGGATATTGAATGACAATTTAATGAAGAAAGATCAAGATATCACTAAATGATATTTTAAAGAGAAAGATGTAGATGAGATATCAGCGGGCACCATATGGTGCGCATATAAAGCGGTAATTAGAGGACATTTTATAAAATTAGAGGCCCAAAGGAAAAAAGTCATGGAATCCTCCCTCTCAGAATTGTATATTGACCTTCAATTAGTAACAATAGAAAATAAAAAATCACCATCAGTCCACCTGACAGAGAAGATTGAAGAAATAAAAAATAAGATTAATAACCTCCTGTTAGAGAAAGTAAATAAAACTTTGAACTCTGTAAAAATGAATAGGTATTTTAACCCCTTAAGGACAATGGGCGGTCCCTAAACCCATTGAAAACAATGCATTTTGAGCCCGTACATGTACGGCCTTTGTCATTAAGGGGTTAAAGGGAACAGAGCGGATAAATTGCTTACCAATTTACTTAAAAAAAAGGGTAAAAAAGTGAATTACAAGATTAGTCTATATATAAAGACAAGATCTTGTTGAATCCTAGAGCAATCGGGCAAGCCTTTAATGAGTTTTATAGTACTTTATACAATATTCCGCAGGAATGCTCTGAATTGGAAACAAAAAAATATCTTAGCACCAAAGTCTTCCCTAAACCTACAAGAGAAATGCTCGAGCAGCTGAATAAAACTATAACAATTGATGGAGTCCAAAATAGAATTAAAGCATTAAAGTTAAAAAAATCCCCTGGCCCGGATGGGTTTAATGCTAATTTCTATAAAACATTCATAAATCGAATATCTTATAATTTGACTACTGGCTTTAATGAGGTTATGAAAACAGGGAATATTCCTAGTGAATTATTAAGAGGTAATATAATACCTATTCTGAAAACAGGGAAAAATCCAGAGGATATGGTTAGTTATGGGCCAATAACTTTATTGAATTTAGATCTTAAAATTTATACAGGTATTTTGCCCCAAAGATTAAAAAAAGTTCTTCCCTGTTTGATCCATAAAGACCAAGCAGGATTTGTTATCGGTAGATCTTCAGTAAATCATGTAAGACTCCTTGCAGATTTATTGGAATACTCAAGGCGGAAGGGATTTCCCCAACTGACTCTGTCACTGGATGCGGAGAAGGCCCTCGACAGAGTCAGTTGGGGGATACATGTCAGAAGCTCTACTTTCATTTGGTATTGGTATAAAATGTATCATAATGCTGTACCTAACTGCTGGAGGTGTGGGGAACCAAAGGCTGATGAATTACATATGTGGTGGAGCTGTACAGTAAATAAGAATTTTTTGGAATTTTATATCTTTTCGTTTGCAAACAATTTTTGGACAAAAATGGAGCCTGACTCCAGACCAGGCTTTGCTACATTTAAACCTCCCTAACACAAACAAAAATGATTTGAGATTCCTCCTCCATTTATTAACAGCTATAAAAATGGAAGTGGCAAGGAACTGGAAAAAGGCTGAAGGGATCACTTGGTCTTAAGTCAAAGCGCAATGAATTTATCAATGCCAAATGGAGAGGGGGAATTGCAACCTACCCAATTTTTCGTAAAGAAAAATATTTTTTTTGGAACGGCTGGATAGACCAATTACAAATGGGGCAAATTAGATTAATATTAAACAACTTAAGCAAGATTTGGAACTTAACCCCTTAAGGACCGGGCTCATTTTTCGTTTTCTACCCTGTGGGACCGTGGCTGTTTTGACACTTTTGTGGTGCTTGTGTTCAGGTGTAACTTTCTCCTCACCCATTTAGTGTACCCACATAAGTTATATATTGTTTTTTTCAGGACAAGATGGGCTTTCTTCAGATACCATTATTTTGATCGTATCATCTTATTTACTATAAAAAAAATAAAAAAAACATGGTGAAAAATTGAAAAAAAACACATTTTATGACTTTTATTTGAAAAATCTTTTACTCACCTAAAAAAGCAAGTAAAAAAACTAGCTAAATAGATTCTACTACTTGTCCTGAGTTGAGAGATACCCAATGTTTTTATGTTTTTTTGCTGTTTTTTGTAAGTTATAGGGCAATAAGTACAAGCAGCGTTTTATGATTTCCAAATCTTTTTTAACAAATCTGGTCAGTCTGCCTCCATCTCCTCTTTAAAATATCTTTGAAGCCGGTTAACAAAATTTAACCCATTTAAATATATTTTTGAAAACTAGACACCCCAGGGTATTCCAAATGCTGTTATTTTAACCCTTTCCATGCACCAATTATACAACTACACTTTGTCAAACTTTGTAATGGTATTTTTTTTATTTTTTTTTTCCACACAAATTGTACTTTAGTTATAGATATACAGGTTCTGGTATATGTCACTATCAAACAACACCCCAATATGTGTTCAGGATCATCTCCTGAGTACAGCGATACCCCACATGCATGGGTTTGTCAGATTGTTTGGCTGGTAAAAGGCTACTTTTGGGGCATGCGTAATTCAGGTGGTCATTTGGTCATTCTGCCTCCATCTCCTCTTTGGAATATCTTTGAAGCCAGTTAACTCAATTTAACCCATTCAAACCATATATTTTTGAAAACTAGACACCCCAGGGTATTCCAAATGCTGTTATTTTAACCCTTTCCATGCACCAATTATAGAACTACACTTTGTCAAACTTTGTAATAGTAATTTTTTTCACACAAATTGTGCTTTAGTTATAGATATACAGGTTCTGGTATATGTCACTGTCAAACAACCCCCCAATGTGTGTTCAGGAACATCTCCTGAGTGCAGTGATACCCGACATGCATGGGTTTGTCGGGTTGTTTCAGATTTATAATGCCACATTTGGGAAGTGCGCTTTTTTTCTCCATTTTGGTCAGTCTGTACCTATGCCCTATCTAGGCCACTCCAATTTACCCCATCAGCCATTTTTTTTTATATTAGACACCCCTTGGGTATTTGAAGTGCTTTTATTTTAACTCTTTGTTGAGATTTTTGAGAAATTTTAGCACTTGCTCAAAATAATAAACTTTATTTTTTATATTTGTTTTATTTTTTTAATACTTTTTTTATATATTTTTTACACATTTTGCTGGTACTGGATGGTTCATCTAGTGACATCACTGCATAATTATTTTTAAATGTTAGCACATTTTTTTTTATTTTTTTTTCCATTTTTTTTATTTTTTTTTAATATTTTACTAATCACATAGTGATTAGAAAGCTGGGCTCCATTGACTTGCATGGTTGAATGCAGTACCTGTATTCAACCAGCAAGTGGAGCCAGTTCTCTAGAGGGTCTGGAGACCATCTAGCGAACTTTTAAAACTTGTTTGTTTTTTTCACAGAGCGGCGGCCATCTTTATTGATGGCGAAGATCAACGGTAGCTGCGGCTGTGACCGCTCTCCGGAGCGGTTACAGCCCACCTAAAGGTTAGTGTTTGGTGTCGCTGGATGCCTCCTGATCGAGGCATTCCAGCGACACCATTTAAGTTTAGGAGGCGATCGTTGATCGCCTCCTAAACGCTTTTAAAACGGGCGTCCGCCGCCATACAAATGTATGGCGGCTGTTGACGCCCCGGGGAGGGGCCAGACATGGCCCCCGATGCCGATCTCGGCCTTGCTGAATGCCTCGACATCGAGGCATTGCAGCAAGGCCGTTTAAGCGAAGAAAGTGATCGTTGATCACTTTCTAAGCTTATTTAACTTTTTGACGGTTCAGGACCGTCAAAGGTCATTTAGTGACCTTCTTGTCATGACGGTCCAGAACCGGCAAAGGTCACGAAGGGGTTAATCAATAGTTACAATAAACCCTGGTGATGCGGGGACTATAAAAAAGTGTATGTGAAATAAGGTCATGATCCAACTGGAATTTTTAATTTGTCATCTTGTATGTATTTTTTTTTTTTTGTGTGTGTGGTTTGTAAAAATTTGCCTGTAAAAGATACAATCGAATTTTTTTTCTGTACTTATTCTTAAAAAACCCAAATAAACAAATAAAAAAATAAAAAAATACCAGCATTTGAAATACCTTGAGGTGTCTATTTTTCAAAAATATATGGTTTGATGGGGTAAATTGGGCGGTTTCAAAGATACCTGAAATGGCACATGGGTCAGAATGACCAGCTTTGGGGGAAAAATGGTTTTGAAATAGCAAAACTCTACCTGTACTTATTGCTCCATAACGTGCAGAAAAATGCAAAAAAACATAAAAACATAGGGTATTTTTAAACTCAGGACAAAATGTTGCCTTTGTCCCAAAATGCACTACGAGTAAGAATAGTCTTGTCATTAAGGGGTTAAGTTTAGCTGGAACGATATGATATTGCCCCCCCCCAAAAAAATAAAAATGCATATTACAATATATAATATAGTTTAATATTTTGTAATTTGATACATTAATGGAATAATTAAAATGAAACCAATGACATACTACAAATTCTATTTTTCCAAATAACAGGATGGATACCTCATACTGGGATTTGAGTCCCAGGGGTCTTCTGGTAGCTAAAGTACAAATCAAGGAGACCTCTCTCTGGTTTTAACTAACAATTATATTGTCTCTCCTGGGAGAGCTGACAACTCTTAAGATAAGATAAATTACCTCCATGACAATTGGACAAATGTTAACCCAAAAGTGAATTCTTAGCTTTATGTAAGAAGATGTTCCTGGAGGGAGAAGCCAAGTGGCAAATGATTTAGGTAGACAGGAGAAATGGTCATCAGTTCACTTCCTGATGCAGGTATTTAACAGCAGCTATACATGTAAGGGCTTTGTCATGAAGGGATTAAGTTTGCCATCTAACCTTTTGAGGGCCCTGCTTGAGAGTTTACAATCTGAAGGAATAGTATGGGTAATTGAAACATAACCTAATTCCTCCCAAGCTTTGACTTTATTTTCCAAAATGCAGAAAGCATTTAACATCTTATCGCTCATTCATCATCACATCTTAATATTCCACAATTTTAATTGTATTGCTTTTGAAATTACACGTCTATAAATTACCTTATTTGCTCAATTATAAGACGACCCCCCAAAATCTAAATTTTAATTTAGGAAAAAAAGAAAAATCCTGAATATAAGACTACCTATAGGGAAAAAAGTTTACTAGTAAATATTAATTCATGTAAACTATTTTTCATATTTAATAAAAGCTATGATTGAGAAAAATATTTTTTCTTTTTGTTCCTTTTATTTGCCCCAGTTATGCACATCTGCCCCCAGGCTTGCCACTCTGCTCCCAGAAATGCTTTATACCCCCCTATTTGCCACTCTGCCCCATGATGTGCCTTTTAACCCTCGATATGCCACTCTGCCTCCAGAAATGTCTTATACCCTTCTATATGCCACTGTTCCCCATGATATGCCTTTTAACCCCCTATATGCCCCTCTGCCTCATGATATGCCTTATACCCCTATATGCCACTCTGGCATATAGGGGGTTAAAAGGCATTTTATGGAGGTATATATATATATATATCTGCTAACAGCAATCACACTCCTATCAAGCCAAGGCAGCCAGTACATGCTAGAACCTGGGGATGATAGGAATGTGATTACAGCCTCCCTATGCCATACCACCCCCCTTACAGTATCACATCCATACTATCATACACACACTCATTCACAAACATTTATATACTCATTTATTCCATTAATCACACATACTTGCTCATAAACCCTCCCCCACCTCCTTAACTGAACTGCAGATCACCCACTCGCAGACTTCTGCAGAGGCCCGGCTGTGTGAGCAACTTCTCTGGCCCCGCCCCCAGAGGAAGGAGGGGGCAGAGTCATATGACAACTTCCTGTTCTCCTGCTGCTAGCACAGGAGACGCTGCTCGCGACCAAAGCACCGGTAAGCAGCCTAGCCCCAGCGGACATTTTTTTGAGGCCTGATTAGAGGATGACCTTGATTATTAGACGAGGGGTATTTTTCAGAGCATTTGCACTGAAAAAAACCCTTGTCTTATAATCGAGCAAATACGGTAATATCTTTAAGTAAACATTTCTCGGCTTATTCCTCTAATTCTTTATTGTTGTCTTGTTGAGAAATAAGATGAAGAAGGGGAGTTACAGAAAACATTCGGTAACCTGTGAACTCCAACACTGGAGCACCAGGGAGAGCCTTTTGTTTGTACTGCTAAATGGTAGGCAAGTAGGAAGTGGCTAAATGTTCTTATTCATTACTTTTTCAATCAAATAAAATAGGATTGGCAATATGGGAACAAAAATAAGCAAGTTGTGAAAAGGGAAAGGAATATTTTAAGAAGCAAGGTCCAAGGAGGTCCATCTGATGCCTGTGGTCATTCCGGCAGACATTGTGGGCAGTCCCGCTGACTTTGCAGGAAAAGCGCCATTGTTGGAGGGAAAGTGGGCGAGAGTTAGACGTGCCGCAACACTGCTCCCATGACTCGGGCCTGTCTTTAGCACCTCCTGTGCAGCCTATGACTGGGAATACAAGCCCATGTAACATGGTGGGAAAGACTGAGAGTGAAGAAAGGGAATAAGGAGGAGGCTCTGCTGGTATCTGACAGCCCCTCATATTAACCCTGAGCTCACAGCCTGCGCAGGTTGTGGCAGTAGAGCAGCAGCTTAGGATACTACAAATCAAGCAAATCTACTAGATGATCTACTACCTATCACTCTAGGGAAATTGCTCCATGTGTTCCTTGATCAATCCACGTCTGGTTCTATAGTATGTTTTCATGAATACTACAGCTTTATATATATATATAAAGAGTAAATATTAATGTTTAGCAGGACATGACAGCCTTTTAAATAAATGAATAGGATCATAACAATGGTTGCCCTATATAATGTGTGTGTGAAAAAAGCACTTTTGGGTCTATTTGCGAGGAAATTATCTGAAGTAGCATGCTAGCTCGTGGAAATATCGTGCAAGTCAGGTCAGGCACCTAAGTATAATACACACCCCCTTCTCAGGATAAAATGTGCATATTATACCTAAAATTTTACAATATGTTTCTTTTCCTACCCATTGATCACCACCCCCCTCCTCCACACACTTCCTACCAGGCCCAGACTGGCCACCTGGCACACTGGCTAAATGCCCAAATGGCTGCTGTCCGACAGTGTCACACCCTACCATAATCTGTCATTTCAGGTCAGGTGCTTTAGTGTGCTGCCACCTGCCGGATATGCCAGGCCCCATACATATAGGTAAGCATAACATTGTGTCACGTGCCCCACACATGTCCTGTCGTCGGGCCCTGAAAGTTGAAGGGCTGCCTCCGCATCCACAGTCTTTCCCTGGTCCCTACTCACAATTTCATAATCAATGTGTTAAAATGTCTTATTTTTGTATGTGACTCAAATTAAGCTCGAGATGCAAGGGTGAACTACTGGCCACTTAATGGAGTAAAAATGCGGCCCGTTGGACTTCGAGGTACGGCCCGCGTGAGTGAGCAGGACCGGCCACGCGGTGGTCTGTCGGTCCATGGGCTGTTCCTGCATCCCCTCGACGGAACAAGAGACGCTGCTGAGCAACACAGAGGGAAGCGGCATGGCCCCTGCGGATGATTATTTTCGGTGTTTTTTCTGTTTCGGCATTTTGCCAAATTAACCTTGTATTCTTATGCAATATAAAGCTAAAAGGCCATATTTTCTCTCAGTGAAAAATGAGTGCGGCCCACGCACACATACATTTCTGATGAAGCGGCCCACTGCAGAAAAAACTTGGACACCCCTGCCCTATATCATTAAACATCTGCTTTGTGGTTTGGTGGGATTTCCAGAGAGGTAATAGCAGTCAGTGGTAGAGTCCACATTACATAATGTTATATTATTCTATAATGTGACCACTCGCTACTACCTATACATATATGTACTATACCAGTTATATTGGAGATTTCTCCCTCTGAGCATCTCACACAGTCATAGCAGCAGGAATAGATTCTAGACTCCATGACTTTTCTGTATCCAGGAAGACAGTTTTCTGAGCATTGAGATTTTGGAGGCTACAAAAAAAAAAAAAGAAAAGCATTTAGCTTTTCTAGATAAAGTTGAAACCTCTTAAATGATATATTTATATAAGATACACAACTACAGAAAGCAAATTTCTTCTTTCTATACATATTAAAAGATTTACATTCTGTATATGTTGTTGTTTTTTAAGCTATAAACACCAGACTTGTGTATTCTTATCCGTACAATTTCGCTAATTCATACGAATGTCAGAAAATAACATATTCGTGTACATTCTTCGTGGCCGGTTTTTGGCACATGTCTAACATCCATACCCACTGTAGAGCTGGTCTGCTGGTATCAGCCAGACCTTGACATTGATCCAGAGCTCACAGTCTGAGCAGGCTACTACAAATCGAGTAAATCTACTATGGGATGAGGACTCAGGACCACCTACAATTCCAGGGACCTGGAGCAATTGATCCATGTGCTCATTGGTTAAAGAAGCCCCAGTTACTTTGGCCCATCCGGTTTGGGTCAGATCCATGTGTTGGTTGAGTTGAAACAGTCTACGCTATATTAGTAATCTAGGACATTGTAGAAAGCAATAATTTCAACACAACCAACTCATGGAACTGACCCAAACAAATGAGCCTAGGATGGGCCACAGTAACAGTAAAACTTATTATATTTATCAGACACTTAAGTATACAATTATTTATTACTGTTTCGAAGCAGGTATGTTTTTGTATTAATTTCTGGTCTAAATAAAATTATGTAACATTTTGGCAAAAATATACAGCCTAACAGTCCAGCGCTGGAGGTCAATATGGCAAAAATCTCTACTGCCACCATGTATTTGCCTTTGGTGCTCAGATAGGCCGGGATCATTGCGATCCAAACGCTGCAGAACACCAGCATGCTGAAGGTGATGTATTTGGCCTCATTAAAACTTTCTGGTAATGTCCTGGCTAAAAAAGCTATAATAAAACTAAGAGCTGCCAGAAGCCCCATATAACCCAAGACACAGTAGAAGGCAACAACCGAGCCTTCATTACACTGAACGACAATCTTGCTATGGTAAGAATCCATGTCCAACTCCTCAAATGGGGGAGAAGTAGCTAACCAAGCAATATTAATAATAACTTGGACAGATGAACATAACACAACTATAGAATTTGACAGTTTAGCATCAAGCCATTTTTTCCAGTCACTGCCTGGCTTTGTGGCCCTGAACGCAATGCAAACCATGATAGTCTTGGCCAACACAGAAGACACAGCTACTGAGAAGATGACTCCAAAAGCAGTTTGACGCAGCATGCAGGTTATATCCACAGGACGACCGAGAAACAGAAACACGCAGAGGAAGCTCAGCATGATGGAGACCAAGAGAACGAAACTGAGGTTCCGATTATTGGCTTTTACAATTGGGGTATAACGATAGCAAGTAAATATTCCCAGTATTAAAGCTGTGACCAGGGTGAAGAAAGTCGAGAGTGACATCAGTACTAGAGCAATCACATCTTCAGTGTAAGAAAGAAACTCAAATTGTTTGGGAATACACTGATCTTGATTCCTATTTGGCCATTCACTCTTGGAGCATTGCATGCAGTTTTCACTGTCTGTAAAATAAAATGTTTTCATGAATACTACAGCTTTATATATATATATATGTAAAGAGTAAATATTAATGTTTAGCAGGGCGTGACAGCCTTTTAAATAAATGAATAGGATCATAACAATGGTTGCCCTATATAATGTGTGTGGAAAAAAAGCACTATTGGGTCTATTTGCGAGGAAATTATCTGAAGTAGCATGCTAGCTCGTGGAAATATCGTGCAAGTCAGGTCAGGCACCTGATACACCCCCCCTTCTCAGGATAAAATGTGCATATTATACCTAAGATTTTACAATATGTTTCTTTTCCTACCCATTTATAAGCAACCTCCCAAAACGCACACTTCCTACCAGGCCCAGACTGGCCACCTGGCACACTGGACAAATGCCCAAATGGCTGCTGTCCGACAGTGTCACACCCTACCATAATCTGTCATTTCAGGTCAGGTGCTTTAGTGTGCTGCCACCAGCTGGATATGCCAGGCCCCATACATATAGGTAAGCATAACATTGTGTCACGTGCCCCACACATGTCCTGTCGCCGGGCCCTCAAAGTTGAGGGGCTGCCTCGGCATCCACAGTCTTAAACAATGTGTATGTGACTCAAATTAAGCTTGAGCTTCAATGGTGAACTACTGGCCACTTATTGGAGTAAAGATTTATCTCATTAAACATTTGCTTTGTGGTTTGGTGGGATTTCCAGAGAGGTAATAGCAGTGGTAGGGACTAGATGACAAAATGTTATATTATTCTATAATGTGACCACTCGCTACTACCTGTACATATATGTACTATACCAGTTATATTGGAGATTTCTCCCTCTGAGCATCTCACACAGTCATAGCAGCAGGAATGGATTCCAGACCCCATGACTTTTCTGTATCCAGGAAGACAGTTTTCTGAGCATTGAGATTTTGGAGGCTAAAAAAAAAAAGAAAACCATTTAGCTTTTCTGGATACAGTTGAAACCTCTTAAATGATATATATATGTATAAGATACACAACTACAGAAAACAAATTTCTTCTTTCTATACACATTAAAAGATTCACATTCTGTTTACTTTGCTATTTTTTAAGCTATAAACACCAGGTCTGTGCATTCTTATTCGTACAAATGTAAATTTTATCAAAGTTTGCCAAATTTCACTAATTCATACGAATGTCAGAAAAGACGAAGATTCTTCGCGTTGCGAGTCTTCGTGTATGTTTTGCTGCCGCCATGTTCGTATGTTCGGTATTTGGGTTGAACAACGAAAACGCATCCCCCGTGTTCATTTTCATGTTCGCCCGAATACGAATGCACAGGGGCGTAACTAGAAACCTCAGAGCCCCGGTGCAAGAATCTGTTAAGGGCCCCCCCACACCCCCAACCCATCTATCCCTTTCTCACTATCTCCCCTCTCCCTCCCCTATCCCCCCCTTCTCACAATCTCCCCTCTCCCTCCCCTACCCCCCTTCTCACAATCTCCCTCATCCCTCACAATCTCCCCTCTCCCTCCCTTCCCCCCCTTCTCAAACCTACCCTCTTCCTCCCTACCCCCCCTTCTCACAATCTCTCCCTCCTACCCCCTTCTCACAATCTTCCCTCTCCTCCCTACCCCCTTCTCACGATCTACCCTCTCCCTCCCTACCTCCCCTTTCTCAAGATCTACCCCTCCCTACCCCCCTTCTCACGATCTACCCTTTTCAGCAACCGCTCGGCACCCCTGGGCCCCCCTGACTGGCAGAACTCCAGGGCCAGGTCGCAGTCGCGACCCCTGCGACCCCGTAGTTCCGCACTGCGAATGCACAAGTCTAGTTTTTAGTGCAAAAACCTATGATATGAAGGATTTGGCAAAGTGATCTAAGTCATTATAACAGAACCAATATTTCAAACCTTTGGGTGATCCTTCCAGATAATTCTATTCATGGCAATGCTGGGTTTCTCATATCCGACAGTTTGCGGATCAAACTTGGAAATCATAAAGTTATTTAGGCTTCTATTTTCCAGCCACCCTACCCAGTTCCCAACATGTTACCATAAGTTAATTTCTCCATCCTTGTTAAAAAATTCATGTACGCCATTATTTATCTTAAATTTAAGGTGTCTCCAAATAGTGAGGTATCTTCAAAAAACAGATATCATGCATTATAAAAGTACAGTGCCTGGTTAGCAACATTAAAATATAAGTTTCACTTTTCCAAATCAGAATAAGCTAGTAATTGAGAAAAGGACAAAATGAATAAGCAGTTAATAGTTAATTATCACAGTAATTAAATTATGAGAGCAGCATAGGACAAATATTTTTAAAGATTATTTTGGAAATAAACCATCCAAAGTTATACCTACTAATGTATATATTTTGTCTGCTGATATTTTTTAACCTCCATACCATTTACCATTTTTGTTGCCCTTTTCTGAATTCCCTCCGGAATGTCAATATCCTTCTGGAGAAGGGGTCTCTAGAACTGTACACAATCATCTAGCGTAGGTCTGCCAGATATCTGTAGTGATAGAACCAACTCTTTCTGCTACTAATGTCTAATTATTAATATTATTTATTATTACACCTTTTTTGTAAAAAAAAAGTATAAAAACTGTTTCTTTTGCATTTAAATTACCAAGATTAAATGTGATAGAAAAGCTAAATTGTCCAAAAAGCAAAATGTAATAATCTTTCTGAATTGTGCATGGATTAGTGTTAATATAAAATAGACAGATAACACAAAACTTGTTGGGAAGGGGACAAAAGGGGGCACTTCCTTTGCCTCGAAATTCAAGGAGCCCCACTGTGTTAGGTTAACAAAACATAAAGACAGAAAAAAAACTAGGTAGATAGAAAAAAAAATCTTTAACTTAATTCAGAACACCCTCTGCTATCAGAGTGGTTTGGTCTGCTCTTCTTCTCTCCCTCTTCCTGATCTCCTTCGCTTCACTCTGGCAGCTGCTCCTTCACAGGCACAGAGTCCCCGCCTGGGCTGAGACACAGTTTGTAGGTTGCAGACACAATGTAGTTTATTTCTAACATGTATTGCAGCTAGGGTAGGTTAGTACTCCAGCTGCTGAGACTACATTGTCCATAACTCTAAGCCAGTCTGGTATGTTAAACATCATGGGAAATTGAGTACTCAACAATTCGAGTGACAAAGGTTAGATTTTATATCAGGCACTGCAACAACTGTGAAATACACATATCATGATTCTCAGTCATCCATTTGGTTTGCTGAACATTGTGATAAATATAATAACAATTAGAGTGCCAAATGTTACCACAACTTCTGGAAACCTACTAAGTGCCCAATTGCTGGGGTTTTAAAACCCCAGTGCTGCAACTTACCCTGCCGATGCCACTGGTCTCTCTCCCTGTTCAATTAGTTAGGGGTTAACTTTTTTTTTTAAAGGGTTAAGGGGCCGTGCAAGTGAGCCTATTGGTCGCTTGCACGGCCCTTTAACCTATGGATTTCCGCTCCCGTTAACCCCTTCGATGCTGTGTTAGATAACGCAGCATCGAAGGGGTTAACGTGAGCAGAAATCCATAGGTTCGCTGTCAGGGGTTACAAAGACCATGCGAGTGAGCCTATTGGTCACCTGCAGGGTCTTCCTCTGGCATCAACCAATTGGTTGATGCCAGAGGAGGTCCCTGTAGGCGACCAATAGGCTCATTCGCACTGCCCTGTAACCCGTGAACCTGCGGATTTCCACTTCCGGGAACTGCCGCGATGCCCTGAAGCCGCAAAGCTGCGAAGACAAGGTACGTTAGAAGAGGGGAGGGGGAATGGTAGACGAAGACAATCACGAAGATCTTCATGGTGTATGTCTTCGTCTTCGCCTACGTTTTACCGCCGCCGTCTTCTCTTCGGCGTGTCTTCAGAACGAACACGAAAACGCACTCTTCGTGTTCGTTTCCATGTTCGCCCGAAGACGAATGCACAAGTCTACTTATAATTGTGGTGGAAAACACAGGCATAATACATGTTGCTTTTGTAATGCAGTGATCATATTTAGATATTTTGCCAAAGAAAAGCCAGTAGAGCACAAACCCAGTATAAGAATGCAAGTACAACACCAAGCGCAGCGCACTCTGTAAATATTCCCCATGCCGGTTTGGATAGTGAAATATAGGCCCTCCTGTCACATGAAGCCTCACAGAGTGGAACAAAGTATACTTGAACCAGTAACACACCCTGTACAAAGCATTGCAAGGACATCCCTATCGAGTGACATTGATGATAAATAAAGCAATAACAAAATCCAGAGACATAGTCAAAATACACAGCCAGAAGTTAGAAGCAAAAACAAGTACTCAGACAAGCCGAAGTTCGGAAGACAACGTAGTCAGCAATAGATCTGGGAATCAGAAACCTGAGTGGGACGTTAGCCAGGCCAGGGTCAACATTGATAAACAGCAGAAATAACGGTAAACACACATGGAAGTCAGAGACCATGCAAGGGCGGAGAAATACTGGGCCTTTGTAGCTACATAGCCAGAGCTCATCAGGAAAAGGGACTGGTTGATTAGCAGGTAACCCGGGAAACGGAGGAATGAAAGGTTACTCATTAGGATCAGCAGAGGTGTTCCTGTTTGCTGAACAGAAAATCAAGTGGGGGAAGGGTGAAAACCCTGACACATCCTGGAATACTTTATAAGAAAGCTTTAGCCAAAAGTTAATTTGATAAAATGGGTGAAGTTATTGAGAACTGTGTACCTCACAGTCAGTCCGCTCGTCATGCTCCATTTTAAGCTCCGGTACACCACTGGGAGGTGACTAGGTCACCTACGTTTTGGCGGCTCTGTTAATGGACAGATGTGGTTTTTTTTAGTTGTTGACACCTTTTTGAAATTGTTAGACATAGTTCCAGTTACATCTGCTACCTCAGTCACTGTCATAAGGATTCCAAGGAATCTGTTTGCTACACATGGGTTGCTGGATACAATTCACAATTTACCTAATCAGAATTCAAAACTTTTACGGCAAGTAATCTTATTCGACATGTTATGATTGCACCATTCCACCCATCATTAAATGTTCAATCTTAGCATATGGTTCAAAGCACCAAAGACTCATTCACAAGAGAATTATTGAAGGAGACTGGAATTCTAGACTTGCAAATTTACTTCTGCAACAACATGTGACACTATGCTCAAACACCAGTAGTAGTCCAGCAGAGCTCCTCATCAACCACCATCTAATAACTTGATTGTTTACATCCTGATTTGACATCTGAGTTACAAGAGAAGCAAGAATTGCAATAAGAACTATAATGCTTCTACTGAAAGAGTATTTGTATCTGACGGTGCTGTTTATGTCAGAAACTATGCCTCTGGTCCTAAATGGATACCTGCACAAGTACTTATGGCCACAGGAGCCTTGTCATACAAAGTAGAAATTCCCGATGGTAGAATATAACAAAGGCACTTCGATCAGATCCAGGAACGGAGTAATGAGATTGTGCCTTCCTATTCGTACTGAGTTTCCTGGGATGTCACATGATGGTGAACCACTGGATGATACAGTTGCCAGTTCTTCAGCAGTTGTTGTTGCAGAACCAGTTCCTTGTGGTCCATCAGACAGAGCACAGGAAGGAGGGATGGTCCCAACTAATGGTCCAGGTGGAGCGGTTCCAAACTTGGCCTTTGGGCGCATTCATATACACAAAATTAATGATGTTCAGCAAACCAAATGCATACTCACTTCCCCATGATGCTTAAGATACCAGACTAGCCGAGAGTCAAGGAAAAGTGTCAACAGCAGGAGTATTAACCAACCCTAGCTGCAATGCATGTTTTAACAAATCTACCTTGTGTCTGCAGCCTGCAAATGGCATCTATGTCCAGGGATGGACTCTGTGAAGGAGCCTCTCATCAGGAAACCCCTTGAGCCAACAGGGAAAGGCAATAGAGAGGACGTAAGGATTTACAGTCATGTAATACCCAAATATAGTTTGAAAGTTGTTTTTTTCAATAAAAATGCCAATATACACTCTTAACTAAAAAACTATCCTTAAAACATGTAATTATCTATGGGAATTGTGCACGGATTAGTTTACCTGGTGTTTATAATCAGACATAGGAATTTTATTTATCGGAAGTGGTTTTAATTTGTACATATGGAAGATGGCACTTCCCATGGCAGTCACAGCATGATCCACTTGGCTACTTTCTCCGTCTATCCAAATGTCAGGTATATCTGAGAAATGTTGCTTCCAAGTGCAGCGTGAAAGAGAGATATTCAGAACAGACTCATAATATTCCTTCTTTTTAGGGTCACCTGAGAAACAATAAAAATGCAACATCCAAATATCTTCAAGTAACTTGTCTTCGGGGAATCTCAGAGGATGAAAATTATATGAGAATTCTTGCAGTTCCGGAATATTTCGGGAAAATGGTTCAACTGTTAAACTCCCATTAAATATATATGGCATTTGTCTTAGAAGGAAAATTTTTGAGGCCAAATGAGGGCCAAGGATATGAGTTTTATCAATGAGACCTTCTTCTATGTGTTTTAGACTAAATGAAACAAATAGAGAATACGTTCCACAAAATGTTATGACTCGAGCTGTGGATTGTTTTAAAGCACGAATCATATTTTTAGACATCTTAACAATATAGTCAACGCTATTAATAATTTTTAGTACAAAGGCCACACAAATGCCGTCATCTTTTAAATATTTTGTTAACACTTGAGTTTCTTTCTCTCCACTATCGTCATCAGAGGCTAAAATCCCAACCCAGGTCCAGCCAAAATATTTCAGTAACTTGGAAATAATAAAATAATTAACATGATCATTTTTAACTGTTCGAAAAAAGTTGGGATAATCATGTCTATTACCGAGTATTGGATGGGTGGCACCATAGCTGATCTGAAACAAACAAGAAGTATATTATACTTTATGGGATCAGCAGTGCTTGCAAAAAATAGTAGTAGCATTTGTATTTGCAACCGCAAATCTAATGTGTGGGCTCAATACACCATCATTTAATCTGTGGAAGAATGCTGACACTCCATGTATCCTAAATGGCATCTTGACAAATTGGTAGAGACCCATAGATGCCACCAAGGCTTATATTTGACCTTTTTGTCCAATATCCTTTTGTTATTTCCACTGTTAATATACCAACAAGCCTCACCCAGTCTTGATATGAGTCAAGTAACTCATCCACCTTGGGAACCACACCTTCCCATATGGGCTAGGTACCAGAACTATGTGACTACACTAGTCAACTAGTTTCAACATTTCCTAAAGCTCTTTTAGGACAATTATTTTTCTACTGTAGCCTGGTAGAGCTTTACCCCTGGTTCAGTTCTGATTTTATGTGAAACTAGATATGTAGTCCTTTGTCTCTCAGAAAATTCTCCCTGAAACAAAAACAAATCTAATACATCCTGTTGCTGCTCTGGCACTAACTGCTCTCCCATGGGTACTTGGCCTACTGTCTATCACCCAGCTTGGCATCCAAAGCCACTACTCCCCAAGGTTCCCCAAGGCTTCAGAAGATGTACATGCTAAATTTATTTAATCTGAAACCTGGCAATCACTAATTACCGTATTTGCTCGATTATAAGACGACCCTCCAAAATTTGAATATTAATTTAGAAAAAAAGAAAAGCCTGAATATAAGACTACCCTATAGACTACCCTATATGAAAAAAGTTTTACTAGTAAATATTAAGTCACATGTGATTGGTTGATGCTAGAAGAGGCCCCTGCCGGCGACCCATAAAGTCGTTCTCATTTATCGATATGATTGCAGTGTTTAAAAAATACAATCGGTGGCCATGGCTTCCATCATTACTATTTGTAAGATGCAATAATCAATAGAAGATATCACTTATCACACGTCAATGGCCATACAATGTGATTAGTAAAATACATTAAAAAAATAATAACAAAAAAACAGTTACAAAAAATGTAAAATAATGGTAACCATCAGGGGAACCTTCCAGTTCCAAATTCTCGCATGGAAAGAGTTAAAATACTGGCATGTTAAATGCCCATGGGGTGTACTTTTAAAAAATGGATGATTTTATGGGGTAAATTGAATTGGCCGGGTTAAACAATGTCCCAATTAACACATGGGGAAGGATGACCACATGTCAAATTTTACATTTGAAAAATGCACACGTCCCAAATGTGGCCTTTTAGCCCGCAAACAACCTGGAAAAACCCTGCAGTGTCTTCTTTTCAAAAATATATGGTTGTATTGGGCACGTTGAATTGCTCAAAAATGTACCAAATAGGGCATGGGCACAGGATCACCAAATGTAAAAGTCCAACATTGACAATGTGCATGCCCCAAATGTTGCCCTTTTGCCCCAAATAGCCAGGCAAACCCATAGGTGTTATCGCTATACTCGGGAGATGTTGCTGAACACATATTGGGGTGTTGTGTGACTGTGACCTATACCAGGACCTGTCAATTCATACCTGAAGTAAAATGTCTGTGAAAGAAAAATGCCAAAAATTGACTACCACAAAGTTTGACAAATACTGGTGGTAGAATTAGTGCAAAGAAATACTAGCATTTTAAATACCCTGGGGTTTCTAGTCAAATATATATGGTTTGATGGGGTAAAATGCATTGGCCGGCTTCAAAGATACTCGAAATAGTACATGGGGCAGAATTACCAGGTTTGCAAAAAATGGTTTTGAAATAGCAAAACAATACTTGGACTTATTGCCCCACAACGTGCACAAAAAAAGCATAAATACATAAAAACATTGGGTATTTCTAAACTCAGGACAAATAGCAGAATCTGTTTAGCAGGATATTTCATAGTTTTTATAGATGAGTAAAATATTTTCCAAGCAAAAGTCAGAAAAAGTCCCTTTCTTCTCAAATGTTCACCCTATCTTATACTTTTTTTTAAACAGTAAATAATATGATACAATCAAAATGACATTTAAAGAAAGCCCTTCTTGTCCTGAAAGAAACCAAATATATAACTTGTGTGGGTTCATTAATCGTGAAAGAAGAAAATTACAGCTAAACACGAGCACCGCAGAAATGTTAAGAGCCATTGTCACGAAGAGTACCAAAAAATAAAATCACGAAGGGTTAAACAAATACTGGAATCATTTTCAGGTTAATTATGTTTCTTTAATAAAAAAAATCACTTTACTCACCTGTGCGTACCCATAAATCTTCAGTATCTGGGCTATGGCCAATGTTGAACTGGAATAATGATCCCCGATAAAGCCAGCCACTTTTCCTTGTTCAGTACAGGAGTAATTAGGGACGGTCTTTCCCGGCCCCGATAATATCTGCAGAACACTTTTTACAGCCTTTTTTTCATCGGAGCATGAATCAAATATGTGATATCCCACAGAAAAATTATATAAAGATCCCATCTCTTTGTTCATAACCCAAATGGAATAGAGAAAGGTCAGAAGATTTTTGTAATAATGTGGCTGAGGTCTACAAAAGTAATATAAAGAGATACATGTTAAACTCATTTCAAGCAAATCCAATAATATTTTAATGGAAAAAAATGATTGAGAAATGTTGATTTTAAAATTTCTATATTTTTTTATTACACAAACTGACATTTTAAACTGATTAAACTACCGACCCTTTTGTGACCGTTTCCTTAGGAGCTCTACGGCTATGTGTGGCTGCTTCAAGGAACTTTGGTCTGGAGATGTAGGTTTTGCTCTCCTTTTATTAGTCTAATCTCAGTCCTATAACCTACTGTGTAGCCACAAAACACACATAGCATGATGCAAAGCTTAAAACCAGTGCAGGAACATTTATTATCTATTGAAATCTGGACAATTCTGGTATCATGCTTAGTAATGTTTGCCGCTTTGACAACAATGGGAACAATGTATTTCATTTAAAACCAAATGTTAGGTTGTATTCACAGAGCCACATAGTGTGAAAGTGTTTGGGACATAAGAGAAATATATCGGGAATGATTTACCTGGGGATTCCAAAGATCTAGATATAATTCTGAATAAAGTGTCAAAAAATACATAAAAAGGACTAAAGGGAGAGAAACTTACCGCATACACATCATCACGTGCTTAATTCCATATTCTTCTACATACTCATTCAAAGCTTGATTGACAGAAAGCACCCCTCCGATTATAACATCTCCATCTTGAAAATATTCGTAATCCTCAATGCATTTTCTCATTCCCAGATCACAGGCCGGAGAAGAAGTCTGGATTTTAGACATTACTGGTGTCAGACACAGATTAAAACGCACCATATTGCTTTAATGTGATGGAGTGCCGTCCTTCTACATAAAATAACGCACATCAATGTTATGCAGTAAATCAAATGGTCTCCATGGGTTCCAGAAGGATACGGTATGACATACGGCACAGGCAGCTGCTGCATATCTAGATCAGTGGATTGAATCGTAGCGAATGCTGCTGCTTTTATACATCGCAGTTTAATGCACTTCAATGGAACCTGAATTTAGCTCGACACATCTGTGGTTTGGGATAGCGGTTTCATCATGTTCTTTAAATACAGCATTGAGAATTTACTGTGGAGTATAGGAGAGTAATAATAATGTCAGAAGTTAGAATAACAATAATCATTTTGAATTAGTTTGTTTTTTTTAAAACTTTGGTTTAATGATTATTGTCTCCAACTCTTGTATTGCAAAAATAAAGAGTTTATGCCAGGCATGTCCAAACTTTTTTCGAAGAGTGCCAGATTTGATGAAGTGAACATGTGCGAGGGCCGACCATTTTGCCTGACCGTCTTTGAACCATTAAAATTAAATGCCAATTAACTATTTTATGCAAAGTTTATTGAAAATGGCATACTTTTCATTTTGTGACTTGGATGACAAATCTAAACAGGTGTTAAATCACTCTGCCTTTAATATCAAAAAAACATAACAGATCTATATCTAGGCAAACTTATCTGGGCCTTATCATCCGGAACATGGGTCCGCAATTGCGCCTCGGACGGACTTTGACATACTGGTTGTAGGCTACTACTGTCCATCACGCCCTTATATGAAATGGATAAATCCCATCCAGATTGTGGGGTCTTTCTGTAGGAAATTTCTGCCAATTTAGCTAATAAGAGCATACGTGAGTCAGACACTGATAGTTAATATGAGAAAGCTGCATTTCAGGTTTCCCAACGATGCGATCGTAAGGTCAGAGCTCTCTGCTGACCACTCTGAGATCGGTCACACTGTCTATTACCATCTCTTGGGGATCGTGCTCGAACAGTAAAAGGGTCTTCCCAAACTGCGTCCCACAAGCTTAGAAGCGTTAAACTAATCTTAAAATGTGTTTTGATACTGGTACCTTTAGAGATATACTCCTGGAAATAAAGCGGTCCAAATCACTGAAAAAAAGCTCCGGACCCATTTCCCTCCCTTACTAACGAGTGAGTTTTCTACTGACCTGTTATTGACAGTAAGCTCCCCCTCACCCTAATCCACTCCTAACAACCTCCCGAAATTATGCCCACGACGAGCACAGTATAACTCCAAAGAAGCAACGTGGTGAGACAATGAATATCCGTATTGACACACTTCTAACGCAGTATCGCTGCGTTTCCTTACCGCTCCGTACAGCCATGAATTAGCGTAGGTCCCGCAGGCATATTAAGTGTTTCCTTGCCAATGGAAAGAAACCCCCTAGCTAGTTCATGGGATCTGGTCAGGGTGTGGGGGGGCAAGGGTGGCCATGTCCCCCCCTACATCATGCTGTGCCCCCCCATGTGCCCCCCAATTGAAACACCGGTTTGTTAGGGGGGTTTTTGCAACCCGGAGGAAGCGCTAGAGACGCGGTAGACAAAGGGGCGCTGGGAAGATGCTCACGTTTTCAGCAACCGCTCGGCGACTCTCACTCTCCTCCGCAAGGCTTCTGTCTTCATCGCCAGTGATGCCAGTGTTTCATCCTGAGCAGTGAAGCTGCATGCACCGCGACGAAGACACTGAAGACAGAAGCCTCGTGCTCCCACCACAGGACGTCTGAAGGTAAGTGAACTACAAAGTTGGGAGAGGGTACAGAAGGAGGAGGGGGTATATAGTAAAAAGGATGGGGGATAGATAGTAAGAAGGAGGGGGAGAGGGGGTAGATAGTAAGAAAGAGGGGGAGAGGGGGTATGCATTAGTAAATATGTGTTACTACATTGTGTGAAAGAGTGAAAGAATTAATGATTGTGTGAATTAGTGAGTGACTGTAAAAGCGTCTGTGTGTATTAT
>VKOC01031961.1:0-13854 GCA_009364415.1 Spea multiplicata | reverse complement strand
CAGCATGGCCCCAGCAGACATTTTTGAGGTCTGATTAGAAGACGAGGGGCATTTTTCAGAGCATTTGTCTTATATTCGAGCAAATACGGTATGTAGCATTCAATATTACCATTACCATTATTATTTTCTTTTGGTATAAAGATTCCACGAACACTGTTCTTGCTCCAACAGACCAACTGCAGCATGACATTAAGTTATAGATATGCCCATAGCCTTTATTTTCCTACTGGAAAGGCTATTAAGAGCGAAGATTTGCTGATTACGTTTTATTTCCCCATATGGTAGTTACAAATTCAATCCATCAATTTTTAATTTGCAAGATTGTTCTTATGACAAGTCTTAAACCTAAAGTGATTTAATTGGTTTTAATTTGTTATATGGAAACAGTTATTTGATTAGGCTGCCACTATTTGAATTTAGGAAAATGAATATTCATCAAAATGCTCATCAAAATATGTCGGCACTGTTGATCATATGGACATATTCACAGATCAAAATGTACAGTGACTTAAGATTCCAAATACCACTTGGGACCTTCTTCATTTACACTGGATTGTGACATCTAAGGAGGCCAGTAATGTGCACCATGAGGTTGTTGTACTTTGGTGCTTGCTTTCTATATCTTGTATGAAGTCCGACCCCTTTTACACGTTTTTCACAATTCTCAATTTATTGTTCATTCTACATGGATTTTTACTTCTTCTTGAACCCACCTGAGACACTTAAGACAAGGTATGAGTTTAGATATACTAATGTTGCGTAAGCCGTGCCCAAGCTCAGCGAGCAATGCTGAAGCCAAGTCAAAGATGATGAGCCAGGTCAAGGCTATGCTGACTTTTTTCCTGGCTAGCTATGCTATATAAACATATTCCATTTTCCTCTTTGTTACTTAAAATTCTAGGATGTCCAATTTGTTATTTATACTTTATTATAGGGGTGCCTAAAAAAGCATATTTGAAACATTTATTGGTTTTCAATTCATTAAATTGGAGAATGTCCTTTTCAACCTTCAGACTATGTCGTGTGTCTATTACATTGATGTTTAATAAGGACCTTTAGATCCCTTTTCAAACCCCTTTATCTCCTAAACAGTTTCTCATGACTTGGTTCAGTTACCAAAGAAAGATGAAAAATAACAAACGTTTACACATTACTTTACGACATGGGGTCGTTTACACGTGATTTCGACATCTGTTAATTCTTTGTTATTAAGTAAAATGACTAAATTCTCTACACTTGCTTTTAACAAAAGGACAGAAGGAATCTACGAAAAAGGTTCAGTTACATACTTACTTACCACTGGTGTCTGGAGATACGTTTTTAATGGCAATCGCACATTAAAATACATTTTCTCTGATGTATATGGGCATATAAAAACTAGGCAAAAATCCACTTTCATTTCATCTTAATGTCTTTTATTGTAGGACTTTTAAAGGAGTGCCTGCACAAAATGCTGATTTTGACATATAAGAAAGATATGCAATATATTTGAGTTTAAGTCTTTTGAGCCGAGTTGAATCATAGGTATTTTAGTGATCTAGACAGTCATTGTCACAGCTTTAGAGGACATCAGTACCTCCCTTATCTGCAATCGTATGAACTGTATGCAGCTTACTTTTGCTTTTCTGACATTTTAATTTAATCAGAAAAAATGCTAAGACTTTCATTAGATGCACTCATTCCTCATAAAGGGAAATTTGAAAATGGAAATGTGAAAGATTATTTATCTATATGCATAAAAATTATTTCGTTCTACATTCATGCATTATAATGATAGTACATACAGCCATGTTTCATTTGTAAATGAATGATCTCCATCATACTGCAAACCAGAATAAAACTGGCAAACCCCAGAGATGAAAAGCAGCGGTTGATAGAGAAAGCAGTGATCTATGCTCATCCAACACAGAGCTCTATGGCTTTCTCCCTCTAACAGCTGTATATTATAGAGCACAGACATGTCATATTCTGGTGCTAGGCACAGTAAGCCATAGAAAACTATACAACAGAAAAAATCCGCTGCTTCTCAGACACCACCACGTAGGCAGCTAGTCATGGATGTCTATTCTGAATTAGTAAAATTTGTAGCAAAGGAGTAGAATTACAACAATCTTTTCATGTGTTAGCTACCATTAGAATTCTGATTAAATCTTTGCATAATCTGTATGAAAGCGGGAAATAAGCAACCACAACCTCATAAAGTTGGTACCTATACTGGCATAACGCCAATTAGCTTCAGTTAGTTATATCTAGTATGGACAGTGATGGATATAGTGATTATACACTCAGCTATTAGCTAGCATTGTCTCCTCCCCTGGCCCCTGTGACAGGAGGCTTACCTGTAGGGCTTTTGGGAGAGGACGTTACCGCAAGTGTCCACATATTGCCCTTAGATCAAGTTATGAAAAAACAACGACGCTTTCGGTGACGTCCCCTCCCGTGCTTAGTTGTGTAACTAAGCCCGTGTGCATAATGAAATCCAAGATTTGTACTATGTAACTCTCAATATTGAAAATGTTTACACAATTGTGCTACTCTGGTATATTTGCGCTTAAAGGATAAGCTCTCAAAATCTATGTAGCTTATTCAGCCTACAACATATTAACACTGCAGCAGGTTTAGATCAAAAACTTCCTTTTGAACTACCAGTCTTCACTACACAATCTCTAAATGTACCCAGTGGATTTACAATTAAAGGGACAGTCTACATTCATATGCAGCCTCACCAAAAAGTAATGCATAATATAGTACTTTGTAGGTACTATAACATGCATTCTTTAACCTGTTAAAAAAACAAGGAGAGAAGACAAGGAGAATCTTTAAGAGAAGACAAGGAGAAGACAAGGAGGATCTTTTCCAGAAGCTACCCTCTCTTGTTAGTTGAGCTATGCTCACAGGGCCTTCAATCGTCCAAGTCAATTTCCATTTGGTATAATGCCCTATTAGAGGTTAGCCATCCTCTTACCTTTAGTTATATACAGAAGTGAGAATCGGAATGAAATACCGATTAAAAATTCAGGACAGAGCTCTACTGCATATTTCCATTTTAAGTTTGCTTTTCACAATAATCCCAGACTCATTTTAAATATCATAAACTCTTGGGATGCATCATATTAGCTGCAAAGATAGCAATAGCAAGGCAATGGAAGAAAGTAAACCCACCTATTATGGGAGATGAAATTTGCATAATTATCCACATGTATCATATCCCACAAATGCTACATTTTGGCACCGCTGGTATTTAGCAAAGGCAGAAGGCTCCATCTAGATTAAAGGGGCCTTTCTCCATGAAGGGGGGATTAAGGACATAGTAGTAAGATCTCTCAGGCTTATTCAGGTGTTCTTATGACTCCAAGAAAATGGTCTATGGACAGCAGGGAGTCCACACAGCTGGACCTCCTTTTTTTTTGAATTCATTTTGTATACATATATTCGCATTTCATTTGTTTACCATCATATTTGGTTTTATGTTTTTCGGATGGATTTTACCTGTAACATCATACAAGCTGCATAATTTATGATGCCTGTTCACCTCTTCCCCTTGGAATTAACATGAAGATTGTACAACATGTTTGTCAAATGTCGCATAAAGTGACATAAAATGAAAGTTCCGACAAAACCCAAACAATATTAAATAACTAACTTTTAAGGAGCTGCAGTTCACTGTCCCCTCCGTGGTCCAATTTTCAGGAAGATGCTCAATGGAAGGGCTTTCTGTAAATGTGTGCAAGCGAAACTAAAAAAATTTAAGGGCGATTTTCTGTTACTTTCTAATGAAAGAAGGACCTAGGTGACTGCATAATACATAGATAAAGCAGTGCGTTTTTTTTTAAATTGTAGGGTGGTATTATTTATTACACGTGCAAAATGTATTTCTTGCAAATGCAAATAAAAACAATATTCATATTTTGCTCAGTTTTAAAATAAGGCAAAAAATCCAATATGATGCCAAGAATCTTGCACGTAAAAGCATCCTAATAACACTATATTGGCATTATACTCTTAACTTAAACATAAAATACTCCTTACTCGATCCTAGAGCTGGCAGCCTTAGAGGGGGGAATTCGGGTGAATTCATAAGGAATATTAATATTAATGCAAAATGGCCCTAATTAACAAATATCAATAAGTCAACTGCACTAATTACAAAAACAATCCCTCACTAGCATCACAAAACAAATCAAAATATTTACATTGTTAAAAAAAATGTTGGTAGTATTAACTAATATATAAAACCAAGCTTTGAGGGCGGCAGCCTCAGTTTTAAAAGAAATGAACTATCCAATTCTTATCTTTCATCTACTGTATTTTCTTAGCAAGGGCTGCAGCGTTTTCCCGATGCCTTTATAAATATTGCTTCTTTTATGAGAGAACTTTGCTTTGATTAAATGATTTCTTATGAAGTAAGATGTCTTTGTAAAGATAACACAAGCATCCATTTGTAATGTGATTTGCAAGCTGGCAAGAAAACATTGCAAATTATCACTCATCCTGCTAAAGATATCCATGGTCTGAATAATTTATCTGATCAACTGAACTATGGTAAAACCAGTGCTGCATCGGTGCCTAGTTTAGCGAATGAAAACATTTAATTTACCTCATTCCTCTTTTTTTGTCCCCCATTTTCTCTTAGGAACAATTGCTGACTGAAGAGGAGAGGAGGCTAGGGAGAGAAATCGACTTGCTCTAGCACTTCATGTTTTGTTTTTATCAAAAAAGCAGGGCTGGGGTACTACTTTAATCTTAATTTTAGGCTGCAACTCCAAATTAAGGAGTAATATTCATTGAAAAACTAAGCACATTATTAGGGCAATGTGGTGTATTAACATTGTAGCACTTGGAAATGTATTAGCAACGTTCTCTTTGTTGGCTTTGAATGTTTAAATCCAAATAATCATTTGATGTTGCATGTTGTCGTCTGTATTTGCCAGGTCAAAATTCATTTTTGGCAAGGGTGTAACTAGAAACCACAAGGCACTGGTGTGAAAACTGCCTCCGGGCCCCCAAACGTCACCAAGCAACATGTCCCACAGTGTTACCTTTGCCCTAAACAGCTTGTGAGTGCCACCTTTGGCCCAAACAGCTTGTGAGTGCCTTTGCCCCAGACAGCTTATCGGTAACATCCTAATCCTCAAACAGCCTGCCTGTACCAGTGCCTCCAAACAGCTTATCTGTGCCATCTTTGCCCTAAACATCTGGTCTGTGCCCTTATTGCCCTCAAACAGCTTGTCTGTGTCATTGTTGCCCCTTGACCACCTCCCTTGAACATACACTCTGGCACACATATGTAAACACACTTACACATTCATTCTAAAACACACACTCCCTCTTACACAACTCAATGTTAATACACACTCCATCACACACCACTTACACATCCATGCTCACACACTCTAACATACCCATGCTGACGCACACACTTGCAATCCCTGCGACCACTAGTTCCTTTCTCATCTTACGGATTCAAAATTGTTCAGAAAGGGTAGTTACACCACCGATTCTAGGATGCTGTCATGTAAAACAAAGCAGAAACTGATATGATGAAATGTGTAGTCTATAGCTTTTCTTATGTGGTTTTGTATAACATACTTAAAGACTTAATATTCTGTCTAGGCGGAACACACTTTTAATCAGGTCACTGTGTAAGAACTTTTAACCCCTTAAGGACAATGGGCGGTCCCAAAACCAATTGAAAACAATGCATTTTGAGCCCGTAAATGTACAGGCTTTGTCATTAAGGGGTTAAAAATATTTAAAGTTTATGCCTTCAGTACTCATGATGTTAAGGTCCAAACATGCATGGATATTTAATTCTTTATGCAGGTATGGTTACATAACCTATAGGCTTATGTCTTTAATAGTTTTTAATTGCAGCAACATAGATACACGAGCATGTTCTTTTAATCAGACTGCAATATACAGCCTCAGGGTGACAAAGTAATTGAACACGCTTTTCAGCGTGACATACACACTAATTTTATGTAATGCAATGTCTTAAAAATCCCTGAACAAATATGATTCCATCTCAATACACATGCATCACCTGAAATGCTCGTAAATCAACAGCTGTAGTAAATATTAGGATCTATGCATCAAACACTTGAGTATTTACTGCTGTTGTATTTCACTTTATAATATGCCATACTATGCTCATATAAGACATAATGGTATTCAATTCGGCATCTTAATACACTAGAAAGACTCAATATGTAAATTAATTCCACTGTGTAATATAGACTGTGATCTTATCTGATTTCAAGGTCCTACAACTGTGCCTCACTTTGTTTTCACGTATAAAAACCAAACAGACCAGGCAACTGCCTCCTTAAAGATTTAGAGACACAGCCTAAGTTTATTTCTGTGTCTATAGTTACAAGGATTAAGGCACAATCTCACCATGACCATGGATCCTCTCTATGTTGCTTTTATGGATTTTCTATGAATTCTTCTTGCTCTGTAAATGTTTACTAAACATGATTGGATTGTGCATTTTTACCATATTTACTGTTAAATATGTTTTGAGCAGCTATGCACCTGGACCACTTTGCTTTGCTCGCCTCCTGGACTGAATGTTGCCACCTTTCCCCTTATTCAGACGGCATATATTGAGTGGACAATCTGAATATCACAAGACTTAAACACACCACCTGTATACATATATGTCACAAATATCACCTTGGCTCAGAAGAAGCCTTGGTTTGGCTTGACAGAAAGCAAATACCGCTGGCATCTTGCAGATTAAAAAAAACAAATACAATACATTAATGCCCACCTATTAAATATTACCTGACTATTACATGCGACCATAGCTGGGAACTTTCCGGGGTAGGCTACCCAGATTCTGCCTGTTCTGGGGGAGTCACCTTGTGGGCATGGCTAGCAATGCATTGGATTGGAGTTAAACCCCAAAATGCATTTATTGGGAAGGAATTGAGCGGGGAGCAGAGGGGAAGTGGGCTTGGCTATGATGAGAAGTTCAGGCAGGAGATGTTGGTCAGACATAGATTCACTGGGACCATAACGATATTGCACTGTGATTGGGTGATTCCCCTTACAGCTTTTTCCAGGCACAGCTGGCACTTCTGTAGCATCTGGGGCAAATAGGTATTGTTGGAAGTTCAATAAAGGTCAGTGCCAATGCGATACATAAATGTTCTGGATGTGAATGGGCCACACCTGCTATCTAATGCCTCAAATGACAAAAGGGGGAAAAGGTGCTGATGGTGCAAAAAAAGGGAGACTGGAAATGATGCTGCCTTGGCTGACTACCCTTGGCTGAAGTACCCAGATCAGGAGGCATCCTTGCTGTTGGGCTTCCGTAATCCCTCCCGGGATGGGGATAACCTTGTTAGTTTGCAGAATTTAAAATCAACTTTGACTTTTCCAGGGCTGTGAGAAGCGGGAAAAAGGAGGTTATATCGGAGCACATGGAGGGTCTTTTTTAGGTGTCACCATCGCCAGGTTGTGGACCTAGCCACTTGGGGTGGTTGTTCTTTTGTCTTTTAGGTTCGGGCAAGGGGCACTCCTTTGTGTATTGGGTGGCTTTTCATCAAGTCAGTAGACAACTCGGTTTCAATCCAGCTAGAGTTGTGGTCAGGTGGCACCAGGTCCCGCTTCTCCACATAGGAGGTGATTTGAGGCATGTTTCCATCAGGGTTTTGACTGCTAAATTGAATTTTCAATGGTTTTTGTGTATTCAGAAATGGTCACCCATTTAAAGTAGCATGGGGCCAATTCTCAAGTAGGGATTTGGGCATGGAAGCAGGTCAACAAGACCATTTTCTGTTTCATGGCCTTTTCGAGGGGGCATAATTGTTAAGCTAAATGAGTTATAAGGGGATTCCACGGGCCTGTTCAGGCAGGACGGGGTTCGCCTTTTCAATGTGGGTCTGGATATATTGTTATTGAATGTTCATTTGGAAGGAGCTGTGGCTGCATTGAGGGGACAGTGAGGAAGGGTGCCAACAATGGCAATACCTCAGTCATTCTTTTTTCAATTTACAGAATATTTTCAGAGTCTTAGAACAAAATGTTAAAATAATGAAGTTGATTCACTGACAACCTTTGTTAACAATCTAAACTAATGAAACATCAATCCTGTCACCCAGTCAGGATAGATGTTTTAAGGTTAAATACTAATACTAATGTTATATTAAAGTACCTGGGTACATTTACTGCACATATCCATGTATTATCTCATATTATTAATTTTATTATTTGTGATACTTAATCAAATGTTCATTTTTCATTATAAAACAATAAAATATTTTGGAGCTTCACCATTGTTACATTATTTCCCTATTCTCTGAGGGTTACCCCTTCAGGTACTCCCTTTGCACTTGATTAGTTGTCTAGTTATATTATCACCTGCAATCACATATTAAACACTAGTACTGACTGTTCCTACTTCATTTAAGTATTAATGTCCTTATTCTAATTCAACTTAATATTTTATTATTCAAAAGAAAAGAAATAAGGCTTCTGTGGCTTAAACTGGTAACTATCCAGACTTCTAACATATTTCCTAATAAAACAGACATTTACGGGTCTAGCGACAACACATTTGCAAGAAATCATTAAAATACACCAGCAAGAAATATTACACCGACAATGAATCTTTACTTACAGATTGCACGACACTAAAATTCAAGGTCAATTCAAGTAGACAAATCAAACAGAAAATCACATTATATTTCTGGTACTGAGCACTAAATATATTTCATACATAGGGGATGCTGATGTGCCAAGTAAAACCAATGCTACAAATAGGTCTCAGGTTATCACAACAATTTTGTAAATTGATTTTTTTTTTAAACTAATTTCAGTTACTGTATGTTGTAAACATAGCAATAACAAAATAAAAAATCAACATTGGCGTTCTAATCTAACATGCTAAACATACATATTTAAGAAAGAATTAACATAAATTGTTTTCTATTTTAGAACGTTTGTCATATATTTTTATTGATGGGCATCAGCTGAATGCACGTTACTAGAGATTCATTTTGAGATTGTTAATAGTTAAATACAATAAACACTGTAATCAGGCACCTTTTTGTGATTTATTTTAAGGTTTATTAAGTTATTTTAAGGTGTATTTAACATTTAAAATGTTAGTTTGATGCAATTTACAGCCTCATGCTCGACTTCACCTGTTATATTTTGGTCATGTTTTGTTAACGAATCTATGAGTAGCATACCAAGAGACTATAAAAGTAAGAAATAAAATATTCTTTCTTCTGTAATGAACTACTCTAGAATTAATACAGCAATTATGTTTGTGTTTTTTACCTATGCTCTCATTAAAGTATATAGAATATAACAGTAAGAAATAAAGTATTATTTTTTACAAAATAAACTACTTTAGAATTATTATGGTAATTATTGTTCTACGCTTTTACCTATGATCTCATTAGAGACTCCTTTTAAATTTGCAGACAAATTATTTTAAATCATTATCTTATACCAGAACAGCAACGACTGACCCTAAATGCACTGAAATCCCTGACACAGCAAGCTCTCTAAATGAGCGAGCGAAAGGGATACGTAGTTTAGATGATTCAAGTTTCCAAATAATTAGAAAATGCATTCACAATGTGCAAGTAGGTCACAATAATAACCTACGGTACACAGACTAATGAACGTTTAAACTCTGTGTTTGTTAGGCTAATCCAGCAATTACTCATTAACTGCATGCTCCAAAATGCTTTCAGTAGTATGGAGAAATTATATGTGTGTGTGTGGTGAAAAGCACATACTATTCAACCCTAATCATTTAGCCATCCGATAGCTGTGCACTAGTAATATGATTAATGGTCAATAGTCAGTGAACAATATTTATTAGAGCATGAGATATTTCATTGAACTACCAGCATTGAAATGTGTCTATATACATATACAGTATATGTTCATAAACTGTACACTATATACAGTATATATATATATATATTACGATATTTAAGTGTTTTTAAGGTTTTTCTGTGTATATTGCTTTTGTTCCTGACTGTATGCGTGCTATGCCTGTATATACTTAGTTGTATAGTTGAATAATGTTTTCCTGGCTGCATCACAGTATGCTTTGTATATGATATATATGATGTTGCGTCTTGGAATCATTTCAACTTTAAGTACTAATTTGGGATGCAATGTTTGCTAGTCTGTGTATTTTTAGTTTCCCATTTTAAAGATTTGATTTACCGTAATTTCTAAATGCAACATCTAAATATTTATAGGGCAAACGACATTCTCAGGTATGAGTGAATAACAATTCCAAACCTCCGTGTCACGTCTAGATAGAGGAAGCCCTAAAAAATATCAAGTTGAAAACGTTACTTTGCACGCATTAAATTACGTGGCTTTTATATATCTCGATACATGTCACAGATAATTATTGTAAAGAGACTATTACTGTATGTGCTCATAATCTTCATAAATATTAATGTTATTACTGTGCTTTAGAATGGATTTCTTGAATAAATATTAATTTCTTTCAAAGGGCCTCAATCTGTTTCTATGGAACATTTTCTGTTCCCTAAGATTTCACATTCACTATCATATGTGGTCATTGTTCATTAATTTGCATTATTCTTCTCCATGCCAAGAATATTCTATATACAACTGCCATCATGAAACGTCTCGCAAAGGCACCTCTATAAGCAGCAGTATAAGGCTGAAGGCCACTCACATAACTGTGTTTATATCTCTGCTGATTGATGGGGTGGCAGACTGCCCGCCGGCATGCCTACACTTAATACCCAGTATGGCCCTTTCAAAAGTTTAAGAGCTGGACATAAGTGTTGCATGAGGTATACATTTCCTACATAACTTTAAACTATAAAATTCTAAATAACGCACAGTATGGAAACCTCAAGAACACGAAGTCCAGCTGGGTTCTGTGTTTCAAGTTTATCCTAATCATACGGCAAATGCCTTTTTTTTTTCCCTTTCTCGGATGACAGGGCATTGCTTCTCCAGGTCGAGCAGAAATACTATTATTTAAGGGCCGGTTGTTTTTCAGGCATCATGCTCTCCGTAGCGTTTAAAAGGACAAAAACCCACAGCCCCATCGATAAAGGCTTGTTCACATGCTCAGAAAGAAAATACTTTTGCATAAGGCGTGATCTTATATGTATTGTAATTACACGACTGTATTATTTTCTAAACTAGTTTGGCAGAAATCTTCAAATACCACCTTCATCATCTTCTGTCCATCACAGGACCTTGGACAACCCCAAAGAGCATCTTTACTGCTCTCCGTTCAGAGCTTTGAACATGATGTGGCTGCATCTAAATCAGTAAGCCACTGTGCCCAAATCCTATGACTCATCTTTGGCTCATAGCACGAAGAAACACAGAGCATGAGTAACAGCGCTTGTGCCTGCATATATTGGCACCGGGACATCCAGTTTTTATACCTACAGGAAGCAAGTTGGAACTTGGCCTTGGTCAGCAGCTACTGGAAATCATTACCAGCTGCTATATCCTTGTCTCACTGTCTAAGACCTCTGACAGTGAAGATTTCAGCAGCAGACAGGTGAACGCAGCTATAAAATACAGAACAAAACATTCATCCGCTTCTTCATTCACCTTTCATAAAACAAAGACTCACCACAGTGCAAGGAGCTAAAATATTTTATCACCGACATTCTCTTTTAAAAATGTAATTGAAGGGGTTCGGATTAAAATGTTCTCACTATTAATTAAAGTGGGATGAAGCACACAACTTGTAAGCATTCCCTGGCTTTAACACTGTGTGAAATACGTTACCAATTAAACATGCTGTAGTTTGTTAGGTCACACAAGGGGCTCCATACCTTTTCTTTTGAATGAAGTGACGTGCCTGAGGAATGACGTCTGGGAGATCTGCTATATACAACTATACAAGGTAAAGAGGTGTGTTCACAATACATTAAAGAATTAATGTGTGTGGATATATGAATAATGCACGTTGGGTTATATACTGAATTCTTACTGGGTACATATGCATTGTACAGGTCCTAAAATTTATGGTGGGCTCTAGCCCTAGACATACTACATGTCATATCTTTGGGGTCTAATTGCTAAAGGGAGAGTTGTGATTTTAACTTGGCTCCATTATACATACTCCAAGTCTGGGGAGCTTCACTGTCCTGTGCAACGTGTAGTTAAGTCTCTGAGATTCTTTAGCGTCTCCTATCTAATTGAATTATCCATTATCCAAGACCACCTCAGCCCAAAACCAGCCAGTGTTGGCCCTTCATAATGAATTGAGTTAACTCCCCTGCCAACTCTCCCTTTAGTGAATAAGCCGTTTGATGTTAACATGTTTGTGTATTGGCATTTTGTTCCAAGAGTTAAACTCAGTGCCACAATAACTATTTGTAATACAAATGGGATGATTTATACTGTTATTTTTTTCCAGCAGATATTTAGATCATTTCTACCACTGGAGTTTGGATGGTAGACCAATGATCCTAACCTAGCCTTGGCACTCAATAATAAACCCCTAAATTCACAGCACATGTACTTCATGAATTGGGTTTTCTTACTGTAAGCTCTGAGTTGCCTCTAGTAGAGCGTTTACTAAAAGAGGCGAACAGGTGAGTGCGCCGCGATACAACTGCCATGATGTTCCATCAAAATGGTATGATCCATCCTGCCTGTCTATATGCCAGCTGTAGTCAACATATCCCATTACAATGAAAAGCAGCTCTTTAGATGCTCTATGGATGTAAGATTATCAATACAAATTACTGGTCCTGTGACACCCCCAAATTAGCAAATGAAAACATCCTGGTAGTCACGACTACACCACCACTTCCAAACAGAATCCAGTACTAACTGGGAAGGAAAATAGATACATCTACTGCTGCCTGGTGGGTATATTGCTCTTTGAACATTCCACCTAAATTAAGGACCCCCTTGTAGCAGAACAGTCTTTTGTCATGTGCTGGGACAAACACACCACATTAACACTTACATATCACCCTCTATGTACCACCACTTACATTGTTACATTAACAAGGGACAAACTCAGAGGCGGCCAAGTCCACCTAAGTCAGTTTCTATAGTGGAACCCTGGCTGTTGCCTAGTGGTGCGTTGTTCCTTTACTAGGTCCTAAAACAATGTATTCTTTTCCTGAATACAACTATATATATATATATTATATATATATATATATATATATATACATATTTACATATAATCTAAGGGAAGGAATACTAAACCTGATGAAAGGATCGTGGTCTTCCCATCCCAATTCTAGAGGCTCATGGCCATTGTGCATCATATAGAAATCCTGCTCCATCCACACGGTGAGAAGGGACATTCGCTGAGCAGCCGGTAACAAGGTGTACCGTGAGATCCAAATTATTAAACACCAGTTCCGAACCTTTCTAATATGAAACCTAACCCCTGCCTGCCCGCCCCCTCCCGTGCACCTGAAATATTAACCCCACACCACCAGCAAAACAAAAATACTTGCTGGATCCTCCAAAATGCGAGTTTAATGCCTATCCATCCCTTTTTCCTCCTACTACTATGACAACAGGTCTCAATGCATTCTCCCCGTGGCTGCTGGATGGCACGGATTTTTACAGCTAGAAACCCACGTCCAACCGAGAGAGGCGGATTAACCCATTCGGCGCTGCGCGTCCATGTGATCTCTGTCCATAGGTTAACTTAGCCATAACTACGCATTCCCCCCCCCCCCCAAATACACACATCGAACCGGTCCCCAAAACATCAAGGGGTTAGGATGATTTTACCTGTATGTGATCTGTTTTCTGATGGATCCTAATGGCTTTTTTTTTTTACAGGTTTCCTATTGTTTTCAGGTCAGTGATCCAGGTCAATATCAATGCCTCCGAATAGCT
>VKOC01031959.1:0-13892 GCA_009364415.1 Spea multiplicata | reverse complement strand
TCATACACAAACAGCATGTCTTAATGTCTAGGCGTTCTCTACCACATACACAATAAGTGAATGCTGAGGGAGGTGAACTAGAAAGGGTAGCCCTCGTGCATGACTTGACTTTGTTACAAAGCAAGTGCATGCAAGAACCAGTCACAAGAATTTTAAGTCACCTATGGTGACTTAAAACCAGGTTACCAGCATTATATGATTTGCAACAATCATGTTACGTGCAAGTATGAATAGCGTATGTATTTGTTAAATAGACTAATTATTAGGTTTGGAATGCACGCATTTGATGCCCTTGATAAGAATCTCAGTTTTGTCCTCTGACTGATTTGTCGCTCACCTTTAGTTCTTGTTTTAAGATTAAGTGTTAATTTGTCAGAATAACAGGCTGCACTTGATAGCACCACCAAGGCAGAAAGCACAAGAGCAAACGTCAGAAATATCTTCTGCAAAGGAAACATAAAACATGGCAGGTATGATAATGCACAGAAATGCAGTTGTTTGATATCAATAGCAGATGAATTTCAAAAACCCGGAGAGTTTTTCACCTCGGAAGGAAACTTAGAAGGTGAACCCTCAAGGTATCCAATTAGTGTATATCCAAGCAGTGATACATCAACGGACCCAGTCTAAACCATATTTTCTTATGCCACCATAATTTTTAGCGATCAATGGTTTAACAATGGATATGGATATTTATAGACAGCTGGATATGGAGTAAATGAAAGAAGATCAATTAAAGTAGTCTCTGGCTTTAGGAAAGGCTTTCTCTGTATGTGAATCTGTGGCTCTCTCTTTCTGCCTTGCTGTTTCTTTTTGTATGAGTGTGTCTGGTCAATAAAAATACTTTTTATATATGGTGTGTCCTTTTTTCTACTTCTCTCACCATTTTCTCACATGTGTCCCTCTTTGTTTACCTAGAAAACTACTTATCTGTCATACTATGAAGAGAGGAAGAAAGAAACGTGCACCATTTGATTTTAAAGCTTTGAGTGGTTACATTCCAAATGTCAAATTCAAAATTCAGCCATTCTTACTGATGAGACATCTTAGTCTTGACCCTTCACAATGAATAGGGAAGTGAGGGAGTTAAAACCACAAGACTCAAGCAAACTCTCCTGTTTACTCTGCCTTTAATGAATAAGCTTCACCACTTGTGTCCCCAAACATAATGTTTAAACAAGTGTAAAAAAATGAATAATGAAGTGAAGAAGTTAAATTACAAGTCTTGCAAATTCTCCTGTTAACTCTCCCTTTAGTGAATAAACCCCAAAGACAACTGGAGTCCTCACACACAACTTTAAATAAATGAGTAGAGTTTGATAATAAAGTCTTACTTGGTCTCAAAACAAATAACATAACATGGTAAATTCTCTCCTTCTATCAATCCAACAGAATAGTTCTTAGACATCACTATCACTGCTGACATTTAGGGTATTTTAATGCAGATCTCTTTTAACAAAAATATCCTAATTTAATTCCTGTCATTTCAACAATTCTACTAAGAATATGGGTCTGATGAGCTCCTGAAAGTGGAATACCACTGTTGAATTGGGTATGGAACTTACCATTTTCGCAGAAGAGTTCCTGATAATATAAATCTTAAATGTGTGTTCTGTTGCTTTTATACAGTGCGAATTCGGTGATTTATGATTCAGAAAAACAAACGTTTAGAAAGGGAGGAAACAAATATGTAAAAATGGCTGTTTACTTTAAGGTGACAAAATAATCCATCTTGGATTACCTCTAAATGTGGTTTATAATGAAATTAAATTAATGAATTAAAGGTGGTGAATATGAAATGTTTTAAAATCCCCAATGACAGATTTGACGGTTACTCCCAGGGACACTGTTTGCTAATGTGCTGGGACCTCAGATTTAAATGTAGGTTTAATATATTATGAAAAACCTTACTGAATGTAAGTAGGAGGAATGTGAGCAGCAAACATACTGTTCGTGCAGCACACAACGAACCCATGAGAACAACATTATATATTTTTTTACCGAAATGTAAAGATCCCTTGCAAGCAACTTTTATGTCTGAGAAATATCAAGAAATAATAAGAACTTGACTTTTGTATTGCATTTCAATCATTGCTGAATAATAATTAAGGGACCTTTTTATATATATATATTATATATTTTCTTATTTTGTTACCGGCAAATACACCCAGTGGGTGGGATATATTAGGCAGCAAATGAACATGTCATCCTCAAAATTGTGATGGCTAGAGGACTGGGTCAGAGCATCACCAGGACTAGAGGTCTTGTGGGGTATTCCTGCAATGATCAGTACATATCAAAAGTGGTCCAAGGAAGGAAAAGCAATGAATTGGCGACAGGGTCATGGGCAGCCAAGGCTCATTGATGCAAGTGGGGGCAAAGGCTGGCCAGTGTGGTCAAATCTAACAGAGGAGCTACTGTAGCTCAAATAGCTGAAACAGTTAATGCTGATTCTGATAGAAGGGTGTCAGAACACACAGTGTATTGCAGTTTGTTGCGTAGCTACAGACCAGTCAGGGCGCCAGTGCTGACCACTGTCCACCAACAAAAGTGCCTGCAATGGGCACATGAGCTGAAGAACTGGACCACGTAGCAATGGAAGAAGGTGTCCTGATCTGATGAATCACGTTAGGGCAATGTGACGCTGCTTGCAGTGACGTCCTGGAAAGGAAGTTAGTGCAGTGCCATCAATTTGGTGGAAGTTGCTGGGTTATGTCCACGGAGATGCGGGCGAAGAAAGATGCATAAGCTGAAGTGGTCGGCAAAGTTAGTGAAACATTTAGAAAGCGTCAGAGAGAGAGAGTGAATGATAGTGTGAGAGAGTTAGTGAGAGTGAATGTGGGCATTAGGCAACAAATTTTGCTCCCAAATTAAAAATGCCTCTGAATTTTCGTCCTAACTGAATGGGCAGGGAACGAAATTCGTTGACTGCAAACGAATGGGCCGAACACGAACCCAAACATTTGTCCTGATAGTTTTTGGCCCGTTTGCACATTTCTAGTAACTGTGCACATTTTATATAAATTTGTGTAACTTACAATTTATATAAGTATATATAAGTATATAAGATAATAAAAGTGGGTAGACCAGCTAACTATCATGCACAAGAAAAAAAGTGTTTAAAAGTGTGTTATTTATTGGTCATTATATTTATTGATTAAGTTGTGGCATCACAAAATATTCCAAGACTTCAGATGTTCCTTCAGATCTAATATGTGTTGTTTTCAACTGTATAAGGAATAGGTCTTCAAAGGTTATATGCTCATTCTATGACTAAGTCATGAAACAAAAATATCAACTACCTTAAATACCTCTTACTTCTATTTTAAAAACTTTTTTCCTTGATATACCATTAAAGGTAAATATTATAGTCAATAGCTTTGAAATTGCATTTTATAGTGTTCACCCCTAAGATATAACATCATTGATATTCAATGTGATTAAAATTGTGTATTGATGCCACAAGAAAAACAAGTTTATCTATGAGGTTTTGGGGTATACAGATGTAAACTAGCCCTTCAAGAAAACACCTCTTCATAGGCACATACTTTATTTTTTAAAGAAACTATTCAAATGCAAGATACCTAACCTGTTGAATGGTATATTCTGCAAGTAATCACCATGATGGCATTCCGTTTTATGCCATGAAGCAATGTTCCTTAAAAATGTAAACTAGAGAAACTGTAATGAGGTAGAATGACCTTTGAATACATTGTGGTTGTCTACATTATACTAAGTTGTGCAAATTTTTCTTTTGGGCGACACATTATCAAAACTATTACATTAGATTCAATATTTGTCTTGTAATCACTACAATAAAGCTGAGTCATTGGGCTTTAAATGTTTTGTTATGTGCATAAATATTAAATAAAAAAATTGGATGTTTTCCGGGAGTAAATATGACAGGAAAGTATGACAAGTTTGTATTCAACAGAGCACATATGTGTGTACTGTGGCAGTAGGTCTTCCTTGTTTGTGATGTTTATGGCTTTTTCTGGCACTAGTTGCAGGTAAAGTGTATCTGGTAACTACCATACACACTGGCAGACTCATTTACACATGCTGTGATGGAGGCTCATACTCCGACTGACTAGCTCCACCATAAAGATCTCCCTTGCCGCTAAAAGCCCAATTCATCTGACAACACAGTCAGATAAGGAGTTTAATCCCACCAACTACAAGACAGCCCAGCACCTCCATACAGTTCCATAGCCAGCAATACCCACCTGGTAAAGAGTCACTATTTTGGATGATCCTGAGTGAGCCACGACAGGGTAAACCCGAGTTCCAAGGATGGGTTATAACACCAGGTTTCCTAAATGAGCTCCCTCTCAATAACCACCTCTGAGCACGGCATAACCCCAAAAGAGCATGGTAGGGTAATGGACGTCAGTAGCTACTCAGTTCCAAAGTTCTGTGGGCATCACCACAGTTCCATGGATTTGCGGCTAGGTCCCGGTCAGATGCCAGGCAGGGAGGAAAGGGATTCCAACGAGCGCAATTGGAACACAGGGTCTAGAAACTCAACTCATAACCTTTAGGAAAGTCAGTGAATATACTCCTTTGACTAAGGAGGTAAAACATAACATCAGCACGGGCCCTGCATTTGTTCACTGTCATGTCTGTTGCAGCCTCTAGAGACCCTGTCAGAACAATCATTAACCTACAGTATATGTTAATGACCTGACCAGCTGCATCTGCTTACATAGGTGCAGCCCTCCTTCTTCAATACCTGCTGATTCCCTCATTCCAGGCCTTTGCATTGCAGTTTATTTGCCTATTGATGTAACTGTGTGCTTGGGCCCTGATTACTATTGTGTTTAAGTTGTGTCATTTAAGGCAGCAGGTTGCTTACCTTAAGCCTGAGTAATTTTTGTTGCTCTGATGAAAAGGAAAATGTCTGCAACCATCAATTTTGCGTCTGTAATGGACGGAAGACTCAATTCAATTACAATTGAAGAGAAAGGAGGTGTTAATAAAAACACTTGGACATCGGGATCTTAATGACATCTTCTCCCTGCAAGGTCAAATTAAAAGAGTTTCACCATCAGTAGCAACAGAGGATACTGTTTCTACCCAGGGATGGCATTCCGGTGCAGGAGCTATGGGCACACTCAGGTGACCAGGACATATGACCCCAGGCCCATATGCAGGAACTATGGAGAATGGGGCCACCTCACCACTAGCTGTGATAAATCTAAGTTGTGCAATGGATGTGGCAAGCCAGAACATGTATATAAGGACTGTCCCAGTAAGCTCCAACAATCCTGGGCAGATATGGCTGCTGGATGGCCTGGGAAACTAGATCCAGGTCCAAGTAAGCCCTCCCCTAGAGCTGAGTCAAAGGAACCTACGATGATGCAGCCACTGGATGATCCTGCTAAACCTCAGAAGGGCTGCTTTGTTTGCATATTTACTGACTCAAAATGTGAACATTTTCTTACAGGAGTGTGTAATAGATTAGGTCTGCAACAATTAATCAATAAAATCGATAATAAAAAAATCGTCAATGATTTTCATTATCGATTAGTTGAATTGATTTTATCAAATATAAGATGAGGGTTTTTTCAGAGCAAATGCTCTGATAAACACCCCTCATTTCATAATCTGACCTCAAATAGACATCGGACTATAATACTAAGATCCAGATCCCCCGCTGTGCTGCTGGATCCTCCACTCTGGCAGCCAGTGGGCTTCTGTTTGATGCATGCAGACAACCTCTGCTACTGCCCTCCACTTCTGCCGGGGCTTCTCGCAGCCCGCGGGTTCCTTATCTTCGCCAGACTGGCTCACAGCCGACCACCCCCTCTGACTGCCGTGTGACTCGGGACTGAGTCGCACAGGGGGCCTTGAAACACGGAGACGAGCCGACGTACCTCCGGTAGGAGGGTCAACAGCAGAAGGCACTCGACCAGGAGCCTCAGTCGGGATACCGGAGAGCTACTCGCAAATCAATTTGTCGCTGGAACCACTGGATAGGGACCGCAGGTCCTGAAGCAAGGCGTCCACACTGGGAACAGCCATCACAGAAAACCAGGTAAGGCAAACTATACAGGGTTAAAGGGGAAAAAAACTCTCCAGAACAGGTAAAGGAAAGCTTTCCCAGGTCAATTCAGTGAATGACCTAAGCAGGGTGGGCTCACATATATATAGTGACACCCACCCCAAAGCCCACCGTGATGACACACTCCTATCACTACTAGCTCAGGGCTGTCAATCATTTCTTGACTGACAGCCCCTAAACATGACTCACTCAGCAGATTTTTCTGCAAACAGGAAAAAAGGGAGGGGGAGAGGGCTGCCTGTCGTCCCCTCAGTCATGCGCCCCTTCTGCTCCATACTCTCGCCTGGCGCTTTCTTTATCGATAGTGTGTATATATCTATCTATATCGGGGGGGTGTCCTTCTGCAGTGGGCCACTTCATCAGAAATGTATGTGTGAATGGGCCGCACTCATTTTTCACTGAGAGAAAATATGGTCTTTTAGCTTTATAATGCATATTAATACAGGGTTAATTTGACGATAATGAAAAAAAAAGTGAAAAGTTTTTTTGTTCAACTATTAGATGTCATTCTATCAATACTAAATTACTTAAACAGTAACAAAAAAAACTCAGTCCACAAACCATTTGAACACGTTTAGGCAAATAAAACTGCACAAGGCTGGAGCACACTGTGGGTAGAAGCTGGATTTAAGATGGTTGACGCACACTGCAGGTCGGGCTGGAGTAAGAGCATCACGGGTGCTGAGGATTTTGGTGGCCATTTTATGGAAATAAATAAACAGTGTAAAAAACACAAAACCTTTACTTTTCCTCTCACTGATTTCTGGGCCAAGAAAGTTTTCTCCTCTGAAGTGACTACAAATTCACCGTGTTTTATCTCCAGATAACTAAAAATTACATAGTTTTTATTTACTACAGTAAGTAAAGTGCTAGGAAACAGACAACCAAATACACACCAGGACAGGTTCTGCCACACAGATGCCCAAACACACACCAGGACAGGCTCTGCCATACCGACACCCAAACACACTCATACCAGGACTGGCTCTGCCACACCGACACCCAAACACACACCAGGACAGGCTCTGCCACACCGAAGGGGTTAAACAATGGCCGGTGTGTAATGACTTCTATTTAACATGAGTTTTAATGTGATTGGTTAATACTGAATACAGCTCCAGTTATAAGTGATTGTGCACACTTATGCACTTATACTTTTCACCCCCTCAACGATTTTAGTTTTGCTATTGAATTGTGCACATTATAGGTCACATTAAAGGTGGAAAAGGTTTTGACATGATTTATCTTTGTCTCATTCTTTAACATCACAAGAACCTGGGATTTTAACAGGGGTGTGTAGACTTTTTATATTGACTGTAACATGTATAATGAGTGTGACCTCCCACCCTGATGCAGTTTTACTCTAAGCTTCTATAAAATGAGGAGTTGAGCAACAGTCTTTCTTTATTGACTGGCTTAAAAAATTTAATTCTCAGATAGACTACTCTTCACGTCTATCTTTTTAACCGAAGATTTTACAATGTGTCACACGTTTTCTCTTGTGCCAGCAGATATGTGCACCAGAATTAGGAAGAAAAACATATTTTTGAACCCTAAAATTCTTTAACCTAATTGACTGATTTGACATGTTCTTTGTCAACAGCTCAATTATAAGTGGACTTATAAGTCTTCTTCTTCTTCTGCAGCTAACTTTTTAACATTCCACTCGAATTTACTGATGTCTCATGATTTCAGTTGGTGCTTGTCACAGGAACCAGGGCTCTCAACAGGATCATGTTGATGTCATTTTGATAAGGTAGCTTGTGGTATGATTCTCTCTCCCTCTATGATTCCATTCTCACTGATATTCACTGATATATACCAACTGAAATACTTGTTTTGGTTCTGGTGACTTAATTAAAAGAATTATGATTAGAGATACTTGTCAACATCAGTAAACAAGTACATATTAAATTACACATATATAATCTAGTAATTAAAGTAGCATTTGTAATGGCTTTTTTATTGTGTTTTTCATCATAGTTCATCTAAGAATTTCACTTAACATCAGTTTATCTTATCGAGACACCACCGATTCACAGAGTTTTTGTTTTTAAGCTGTATATGCTTTCTGCAGATTTTTACATTAGAATTAAAGCAACATAGTAGTATGCTAATATCAGAAATAAAACAAAATTTACCATCATATTCTGTGTGGATATTGTCAGCAATGAAAGCTAACTACACTGAACCTTTAACTGGCTATTTATAAAGCATAAGTCTGAACAAAATGTATTGTGCCAGCGTTTTTGTCATAGTTAAACATTTACTTTTAACTACTTTTTGTATTTGTTTTTAGTTAATTTTGCCTTTTTATGTGTATGTAGCACAAAGTACACAGCTTTTCTAAACCACACAAACACCTTCCCCAGAGTGGCCTACCTTCTTTGTGTTGTTCTATGCAGATCAACACAAGCAGTCCATCTTAACCTTTAATGTATAGGCCCTCCTGATGATGATCCTGGGGACCTCTAATCCCTTAGCTGGGCACCGATACTCACAGTCCCATCACACATTTCTAATCTAGCCTCCACTTTCTAACTAATTAAACTGGGTAAAGACCATACCTGGGAACTTCTGGGCTACGGCTACCTCGAACCTTCCCTTGCAGAACGCTGCCAGGACTGCACACGTCAGCAGGCGGTCCCATGCCGTTGGTGGGAGGTCAAGCCGACGTCTGGGAATTCCGACTGACGTCTGAGGAGTACCCGCTGACATCAGGGGCGTTTCTGCTGACGGCAGCGGGCACCACCCCATTTACAGAAAAAATGGGCGGGGAGCGGGTCTTGACCCGGAGAACCGGAGAAGCAGTGCTAGTGTGCGTATATGTATAGTGTTAGTCAGTGTATGTGTGTGTATATGTATAGTGCTAGAGTCAGTGTGCTGTAGACTTGTGCAAATGGACTTAAAAGATCATTTTGCAGAAGTGCTCCTGGAGGCCTGATTAATGGAGCCGATATTGGAGATATGGAAACAAAAGAAAGAAGCCAGAAGAACAAGGAAAGGCAATGTATGTTGTTGAATAGTGTGTGTCTCAGGTCTGTACCACTCCGTGATGTGGTTGGTCCCCTGCATCTCCTCTGGTATGTTGGAGCTCCCTTGGCTCACGGTCCCTTCCTCATGCACACAGAGCGCATCCTACTACCATGCCAGCATCCAGTTTCCTACTTCATGCAACACGTCGCAACCTGGTGGCCATACACACAATATGCGCTTCCTGTGCTTTAGATTCAGCTGCATTGCTATGGAGACGTAGGCTTGGACCCCTGGAGGCTGTCCTTTGCCCCTATTTACACCTGCCCTTTCCGCCATGTCAGTGCTGCTCAGTTATACTGTGCCTTCAGAGAGGCAAGTTGTTACTTCCTGCATTTTGTTTGGCATCCTTTTATCCTGGCCCCCTGAACTTTAGCTTGGCTACCATTTATCCTGAACTATGGCATCCTAATATGGGACCTCCCTGATTACGCTGATCTGCATGTCTATCTGTCATTCATGCTTGTGATTACCCCTATGGAGTTAAGTTCCATCCCTAGACCTCTAGTGGCATGTATCAAGTGTGGTAATTCCTGCACCAGGGTTCCACTACTGTGATTGTGAGTATATTTCTACTTACTCTGACAGTGTGAACGTGCATAAGTGTGTGCTGGGCACGAGCGTATGGAGTTGTGTATGTCAGTATATAGTGTTAGAGCTTGTATATATTAGTTTATGGAGTTAGCATGCATCATCATTTGGTGTCAGCATGTGTGTTACAGTAAGACATTATTGTGGGTGAGCATATGATGGTATTGTGTGTTACAGTAAGGCATTATTGTGAGCATATGATGGTATCATGTGTGTCTGTTCCTTTATCCTGTAGGTTGGTGTAAGTGTATGTTTGTATATGGTGTTAGGATGAGTGTGTGTTAGTGTTTGGTGTTAGAATGTGAGTGTCAGCATAGGATATTAGCGTGAGTGGGTGTCAGCTTATGGTGTTGGAGCATCAACACACTGCAGCACCCGATTTTCTGCTACAGCAGCAGATCGTGTGAATATGGGGTTCTGTTGACCATCATCCTGCCGAGTATCTGCCATAAAAGGTGGCTGTATTCCAAATAAGCCTCAATGCAGGCAGCTGACCAGGAAACTTTCCTGGTGAGCCAAGACTACGCTGCTTATAGGCAACTTGTAAAGTAATGGTCATATGATGATATAACCATTTAGCGCCTTCATACTTTTGCACCTATCCAGCAAGCAGAAGCATACTGCAAGATCTGATCTGCCGCTGGAGAAGCAGTATCAGTTCAGTGGGCGTTTGCACAGTGTGTCAGATGACCAGACCAGGTAATAAGCCATGATAATATTTCCTGTCTCAGTTGCGGACACTGTCTGGGACGTGGTGAAATGCAGAGCCAATGAGTTGAAGAAAAACAAAAAAAACAAGGAAGGGAGTGGTGGAAACTAAATGCAAGCAGTCAGGAAGATTGAAATGCAGCTAGAAAAGGGAAGACATAGCTTTATGTAATCATTGTTAATGGGACATGCCAGTCATCATATGCACTTTGATGTATGGACTGAGAGCATCCAGGTCCCCAGGCAACAAAAAAGTAATGCGCCTCCATGGCGATTCCCTTCCCTTAGCCATACCCTATCATTATCATGGTTAAGCCCCCCCACCTTGTGGTTACACCCCCACATATCTATTTTTTCTGTATTTGTAGTATAAAAAAGACTTTACCAGGTGGGCATTGTTAGCCCGTACCCGAGGGGTCTGTCCCTGGTCACTTTAAATTTGAGCAATGTCCCCTTACAAATATTTGCCTAGGCATTTGTTCCTTTCCCTACCGCCCTCTGCACAGTTGCTCCGCTGAACACATCTCCTGCACTTGCTGGCACTGGCACTTGCTGCCAGTAAGCTCCAGAACTTTCTTGGTGAAAATTACAGGGGTGGGGCCTAACCAAGAGCTTAAATATGAATTTTCTTTGGTGAGTCTTTTAACTGTCAAATGAACATTATTGTGACCCATTAACGCCTCATGTACCTTTATATTTCCAAAATGACATTCAAGGCAGTTATACTGCATGTGGAAACCATTACTTCCCAATATAATCCCTCTCTATGTGGGAGGATATACCCTTTTTACTCTTTCACACTATTAATTTAATTTATATATTCTATTGATTACATTGTCGGATTATGTAAAACAGCACTGGATTTAATCCCCCAAACGGTCTCATCTAACTCTCAAACCAAGTCCTGTACTTGAAATTCTGCATATGGGGTATGGCAGGAGATTGACACCATAATCCTTTACTCTTTAGCATGTTCAGTTGATACTATTTTGTTGTTATCCACTATAAATTGTAAACAGAATTGTGTTGTCATTCCTACAATCTGCCATCTCTGGAGTAGTTAGTAGGGTATACTTTCTTAGTTTGTTTGTACTATGTTGCATAGTTTTGGGGTTTATATTAAGTGTGATGAGAGCCTGAGCCAACATTTGAAACTCACTCATAGATGAATATGATTGCCTCTCCCTTAGAAGGCCCTAATACGCTCTCCATCCCCACTCTAAAACATGAAGCAGTGTCTCTTTATGGTGTGCATGGACATCTTGCATGATTGTACCTATGAAATAATGCCCCACTCCTGCAGTGCACTAATATTTTGTGTATCTGCCAAAAACTTTCATTGGACAAAAAGTAGGAGAGAGGAGATTTTTGTGGCGGAGCTCCTTTGAAGTGGACATCAAATTTACCTGGTAGAAATTGGGGTTTATGTTTGCATATGTATTTGGTGAGCTTTGGGCTTTTCTCTTTAAGATAGAGAGTAAACTTCTTGGATCCGAACTGAAAACATAATCACTAGGCACATTTTATAGTATATGCTTTTATTCTTTCTGATTAGAGAAGTTTCATATTTTTTAACAATTGTAGAAATTATTCTATTGATTTTCTTTTTACGTTTCCAGTAGAGCCTGTTGATCCTTGGTCAGATAATGTGGATGGTGTTGATCTTATTGTTAACCAACCATAGCATGATCACAAGACTTTGAACGATTCTTCTTCTCTACGACGCTGTAAGAGCAGGCTTCCTTATCAAATACAGCTACACATTTCTTTGAATCATACTTGACTGGTCTACCATAACTGGAATCAGAATGAAAGATTGTGAAGATAAGTAATATATAAGTTTTTTGGTGCAAAGTACCATATAATGTTCTAGCTTTTATATGCTAGGATTGCTTTTAATACATAACATTTATAAAATCACAATAATGTAAGCAAATCTCCTCGGCCTGATATTAATTCTCATACAAGAAAACACCAGAATAGCAAGAACAGTTTTGGATTTTTTGGGCCCTAATAAAAGATTTCTAGGATTTGTGCCATGCTTACAAAGGTGTATCCCTTCTGTTCTCTGATGGGAAAATATAAGTGGTAAAGCGAAAGGCTAACATATAGGTTCAATAAAATATTAAACTGCTAAGTTGTTGCACTGAACTTTAGATGTGTAAAATTGTTTTTAAGCGGGAAGAGAGTATGGATGAAAATTGTCCTGGCAATAAATTACATGTGTGCCATTGCTTGCCAGATACATACAGATACAGGCTACACACTTACCCTTTTTCAAATTGGTTGCTGGGGCAGCAAAAAATTGTAAGTGGTAGGTGCTATATGAAACCAGCCCGCCAGGCATTTGCCTTGTGTCATCAACGACCAGTCCAGGTCTGGGTTTAAGAAAATGTATGACTATATCATTGGATGTGTGTGTAGAAGTGTCCTCTGTTGGGTATATCCCTTTTCCCGGATCCCAGTTTACTAGTTGCACTACACTATCCTATTTTCAGTTAAGATTTTGGAGCTAGGGAGTCTAGCCTTTTGGATTAAGCTTCCCAAATTTTGTTATAAGGGTATGCTTAGAGGTGTAAGAAAAAAGAAGGGTTTTACCTTTTTTTATGACATTTTATGACATACTAGTAGCAAATTATGTAAGAGATTAAGTCATTTAGAAAAATGGTTTATACACTTTCATTTATACACAATCTTTTTACAATGACATTAATGACATTGTGACCTTTAGGACTGTAGAACACTCGTATACTCATATGTATCAGATAATCTGAGTTTGTGGAAAAGAGGTATTAGGATATGGAAGCCATATAGAGGATTTTCAGTAGTAGAACGTTGTGGCGGTATTGCCCCTAAACTGACAATTGGTGACTAGTGACAAGTTTCATTCAATAAATGTTGAGCGTTGTAACTTACGCTGTGCAGCATTCCATATGGTCAACCATGCAACTGCAGTCAAAGCAGTCTTCAGTCCTAAAGCGAGTATGAAATGCATACAATGTTCCCTTGTAATCACAACCTAAAAGCAGAATATTAAATAATGTTTAGTGACATATACATGAGTCAGCTTAAGAGGCCCTCAAAAAACAATGAAGACAGAAGAGAAAGAGGAGCATGACTGCAGAACTGGACTAATTCAGTGGACATCTAAAAGGTCTGCTATGAGAGTGGTGAAATTGCACCTTTATAAATATGTGCAGAACACAGTCATGTGAATATGCAATTATTTTGATTTTCTCTGTTATTTTTTTAACCTTTGCGTAGATTCCAATGTAAAAAAAAATACGTAAAAACAAACATATTTTCTCTCTGTTGCAGAATCTGTGCCAATGCATTTCTGTTTTTTTTTCTCATTAAGCTTTCAGCCTCTCAAACATTTCTTGTCTCTGAGACGAGACCTCAGTGGCTCAAATTGTACATAGGGGGTCAAAAGGCATATCATGGGGCACAGTGGCATTTTGAGGGTTAAAAGGCATATCATGGGGTACAGTGGCAT
>VKOC01031956.1:0-16451 GCA_009364415.1 Spea multiplicata | reverse complement strand
ATTATTTAAATAAAAAATTTAAAATGTAACAAATTGACAATTCAAACTTTAATCACATGCTAAAAAAAATAAAAACATTAAAAGCAACAGACAGAAATATGTATTTGAAATGGCAGGAGGAATATGTATGTGATTTCTGTACTTAAAGATTATAAAATATCAAGGAATTATACATGTGATTTCTATACTTTATGATTATAAAATATAATCACATTTTGCCATTGTATTATATCACAAATTATGTAATTACTATTAATTAATTTTACCTTAAATAATTCTATAGAAGGTGTTTTAATTTCCAGAATTTAGTCATAATGTTGAAAACATTCATACAGATAGATATTGTGGTGAAAATGATTCTCTGACGTGCAGAAAGCATTTGAAGAGCAACATTTATAGAAATGCAGGGTATTTACAGAAGTCTTACAATATAAATGCATGTTTTGTTATGTTCTTCTCCTAATATAGATTATGGTGCTGTTCTAATCAACTCCAACTCAAGAGGATAACTCTGACACTTTCATACTGATAGTCTCAGCCTATGCTTATGATAACACAATGATAAGAATGAACCTCGCTTAACATAAATGGCTCATATATCAAAGCTATTTTATACTACAGACACTACAGAATTTGTACTATAAATGATACACTGAATAATCTCTTTCTCGTTTAAACTGATACAAATACTGAATGGAATATAGAAAAAAAACCATAAACTAACATCTGTATGAATGGCATCTATAGTTTGCTTTCCTATTCCTGTCTAAAATATACTGTAGAAAGACAATTGGTGTTTGCCTTAGCTAAATTAGCACTTTATTTTCTTACATGGAAAGAGTTAAAATACTGGCATGTTAAATGTCCATGGGTGTCTACATTTAAAAAATGAAACATTTGATGTCGTAAATTAAATTGGCCAGCTTCAACAATGTCCCAATTAACGCACAGGGAAGGATAACCACATGTCTAGTTTCCAATTTGAAAAATGCACATGTCCCAAATGTGGCCTTTTAGCCCCCAAACAACATGACAAACCCATGTATGTGGGGTATCACTGTCCTCAGGAGATGTTGCTGAACACACAGTGTTGTGTGACAGTGACATATACCCAGACCAGGAAATTCATACCTAAAGTACAACTTGTGTGGGGAAAAAGACACACAAGAAATACTGCTGCAAACTTTGACAAAGGCTGGTGGTAGAATTAGTGCATAGAAAGAGGTAAAATCCCATTTTAAAAAATGAATCATTTGATGGGGTAAATTGAATTGGCCGGGTTCAACAATGTCCCAATTAACACATGGAGAAGGATGACCACATGTCTAATTTCCAATTTGAAAAAGTGTGCATGCCCCAAATGTGGCCTTTTTGCCCCAAAACAGCCAGGCAAACCCAAAATAGCACATGGGGAAGAATAACCAGATTTGGAAAAAATTTAAATAGCAAAACGCTACCTGTACTTATTGCCTCATAATGTGGAGAAAAAAGCAAAAAAACATAAAAACATGGGATTGCTTAATCAGGACAAACAGTAGAATCTGTTTCGCAGGTTTTTTCATTAGCTTTTATAGATGAGTAAAAGATTTTTCAAGTAAAAGAAAAAAATTCACCGTATTTAATACTTTTTTTATAGTAAATGATATGATACTATCAAAATAATGACATCTAAAAAAAGCCCTTCTTGTTCTGGAAAAACAATATATAACTTGTGTGGGCCAGTACACAAGAAGAAGAAGGAAATTACAGCTAAACACAAGCACCGCAGTAATGGTAAAACAGCCATTATCACGAAGGGTACAAAACATAAAATCAGCCATTGAAGGGGTTAATAACACCCTGCTAAAAATAATGTGGCTAAATGTTACATTAATCCATGCTTTTTCAAAAAAATTTTCATAAGTAGCGGCTCATCTGTACAATTTTTGATTACAGACCCTGATTCCCTGGGATTACAGACCCTGTTTAGTGTCCCAGGCAGTACTTTGTAAATACATTACAAGTACTATAAAGATGCTGCTAATGCTGCATTTGTGGCAAAAGTAATTCTGATTAAATTAGGTGATCAATGGCCCCCATGCAAGTGTGGTTTATAATGTTTCTTTCCTTCTATCATTAAGACTATATATTTTTTGCTTGGGGTTTCTAAAAGACTAGACTTGAACAATAATACATATCCCATCCTTTTTAGTAAATTTTTAGCAAATGAGAAGCTTAATTGGTAAATTGGGGTTGCACAGTTCTTGGAGTGCTGCAAACAGACCACACTTTTTAGATACATCATCTTTAGTACAGCCACTAAAAAAACCCAAAACATTAGATCACTTGTTTTAAGACAGGGACAACCTGAATGTATGGCCTTTTCGAGGTCTGCTATTAAGCACTAGAATTGTAGATGAACATCCAGAGGATAATTTTAGTATCCTGAGAGCAATAAGCACAAGTACATATTTATATTTCAAAATCATTTTATTTAAACTGCTCATCCTGTGCCTATTGCCTATTTCATCATTTTTAAAGTTGGCCAACTATATATTCTTGAAAACTTGACACACCAGGGTATTTTACATTTTGGTATTTCAACATTTTCCATACACTTATTCTACAACCAGCCTTTGTCAAATTTTGCGGTAGTAGTTTTTCTTTTCACGCAAATTGTACTTTAAGTATAAACTTACAGCTCCGTGTAAATGTCACACAACAATATGTGTTCAGCAACATCTGAATCAAGCATAGATTTGTCTGGTTGTGAGGGAGTGAAAAGGCCACATTTTTCAATTAGGAATTTTCATATGTGGTCATCCTGCGCTTGACATGTCAATTGTCATAAAGGCTAACTCTGCTTCTCATGTGTGACTAGCCGCAACACCTCAAAAGAGGGAGAGCGCTGGGTAGCCTGACCTGCACATGGCATCTTTTTTGCTCCCTTTCTTTTATAGCTAAAATTCAAAACATTTTTGAACTTCTTTTCTAAAATGTTAACGTCACTCCTGTTTTTACAGTAATTAAAACATTAGCACTTCTGAAATGATGTGATTACACCGTTTAAGTAAGCCAGAGATAGATAATGTAACTTTCCTATTTCATGCTGAGGAAAACTGTAAAGTGGGTTGTGCTGTTTCTGTGGTATGACAAACAAGCAATAACAATCAAGCTCTTCTCAGCATACTATGCAATTTTCTTAATCTTTCTTTACATTGATAAATTTACTAACTAAAGCCCATCTTTATCTCATTGGAACTTAAAAGTTATGTGTGTGCATTGGTACTTGGTGTTTTAGTCAGTGGGAAATCTGAAAATGCTTACTGCTTAACTCCATAAAGGTTGCATTTCTCTTTTTGTACCCTTCTTGTTACAGTGTTTAGCTGTCATTTTCTTCATTTAGTGTTCCCATGCAGGTTATTTAATGTTTTATCTCAGGACAAGAAGGTCTTTCTTTAGGTACCATTATTTTGATCGTATCCTCTAAGTTATGATAAAAAATATGGTTAAAAACAATAAAAAAACACTTGCTAAACAGATATTAATATTAGTACTGAGTTTATAAATACCTAATGTTTTTATTTTTGCAAGTTGTACTGCAATGAGTACACCCCAATATGTGTTTAGCAATATCTCCTTAGTACAGTGATACCACCCATGCATGGGATTGTCACTTTGTTTGAAGACTAAAAGGCCACATTTGGGGCATGCACAATTTGGTTTCAACTTTAAATTTTGATATCTGGTCATCCTGCGCCCATGTCCTGGGACATCTCTGCAGCCTGTCAATTAAATTTTACCCCATCAAACATTATATTTTTGAAGACTGGAAACCCCTTTTTTGTCAAATGGTGGTATTTTAACTTTATGCAATAATTCTGCTGCCATCCTCTGTTAATATTTCTGGTATAATTACACAAAACGCATTGACAAAGGCTGGTGGTAATACCACCATTTTCTTGCCCAGATAAAGGTGACTGCATTAAAAAAATACTTTTATGTTCAATATCCTTTGAGTTTAGCAGCCTCAATTCAAATTAGCCCATATTCCCTAAAACAGTAGTCGGCAAAGTGTATTTTTTTTCCAGGTAACTGGGGAATGCTTTAGGGGGTGGGTAGGGTCCTCTTCCCATCTGTCATGGTTCCCAGCATAGCAATCAGGGTTCCCCTTTAGAGTTCCACTGTGTAGTAGAGCATTTCCTTGTGGTGTTACCCTCTATAGCTGTCAGGGGGAATCCTATGGGAGCCCTCTGATTGCTGTGTGCAGGCCTGTGATAGCTCTGTCATAGGGCTGCAGCATACCCTCACACACTGACTGTGGCAGTATAGACTGCTCAACGTGCTTGCCGGCGACTTCAATGATGAGGTTACTGGAAGGAAATGCCTGAACTTCCATTCGTGGATTTAAATGCATGTTGAATGTAACGGTGCTCTATTACCATTAAGACCTTGTGTAATATCACTAATAAAAATATTAAAAAGTACGGGTCCCAATACTGACCCCTGGCCCCACTAGTAACATGTCTTTCCTTCGCATATACACCATTAGCTACAACCTTTTGCCTTTTGTCACTCTACCATAGCATTATACATTCAACTATTTTGACATCCAAACTCAAAAACTGCAATTTATTTGTACGTTTTTCAAGGGGACCCAACCTCCACTATCTAACCAGTTACATAAAAGCCAAAATTGATCTATACGTGCCTAGCCTAACACAGCTGGTCTTAATGGCCAATTTAGCAGACACCGTTATTTAGGCATACATCCAGTCCAGTAGCCCACATTCAGTCTATTTTACCGAGCACTGTATATATTTTTTTCATATCACTACCCCTTTAAGCAAAAAGTTAATTCTTACATTAATACACATACTGTCGATCCATTTGTACATAAATGGTTAGCAGCATGATTCTATTTATTTACTAGTTCATACCTTATAGAGTACCTATTGGGTTATTCAGAAGGCAAATATACATAAAATCTGAAAACTGTGGAAAATATTTTCTTATTGTGCAGAAAATACTCGCTGTATCTGCTACAATACAAAAGTTACTCAGTGTACACATTTATTGGATTGTTGTATACAATGTATTTTATACTGTATTTGAGCCACACAGAAATTTATATTTGTACAACTCTTTTTTTTTGTAGTCCTTCCACCACAACATGGAAAAGTTGCAATAGTGACAGGAGGGTCCAAGGGAATTGGATATTGCACTGCCCTACACTTATCAAAACTTGGAATGCATGTTATTATTGGTAGGTATTAATGTTGGTACACATGTTTTAAGATGAGCAATAGTTTTGGGTTTTGCTACTATCCTTCTTGAAAATATATACTGTGTATATATATATATATATATATAGTATATCACAAAAGTGAGTACACCTCACATTTACTGACCCCTGTCCACTGCCAAAAGCACCTACAATGGGCACATGAGCATAAGAACTGGAAAACAGAGCACTGGAAGAAGGTGGCCTGGTCTCATGAATCGCATTTTCTTTTACATCACAGATGGCCAGGAGCATGGCGTCGCTTACTTGAGAGCACATGGAGCCCAGCAAATTACAAGACTTAAAGTCTGCTGCCTAGATGTCTTGGTACCCAATACCACACACACCGCACAGTCTAATAGAGCCATGGCTCGACAGTGAGCCCCTTATGCAAAATGGGAACTACACATATAGCAGTGGTCATATGTATGGCTAATCTATAATGGGGTGGTTGTGTATATTATAATATATATATATATATATATATATATATATAGTAATGTGTATATATGTAGTAATCCCCTTTAGATTTTATTGAAAGGTGAACTAAAATTATGCATTACTCCTGAGCATGTCATGCTTATTTTGAATATAAAGAGTTTTCCTTGATGCATTCCAGCAGGAAACAATGACTGTGAAGGCAATGAGGCAGTTGAGAGGATACAACAGCAAACAATGAATGCAAATGGTAAGCTTTTCAGTGGAATCTGAGCGCTAATGGTGCGGTTTGCAGTAAAATATATTTCATAGTAAATCATGGAGAAAAAGAGAATTGTGCCTCTTCTTTATCAGTTAAATCTCCAATCATATATGCACCACCAGGCATTGATGGTGTGGATTCATTTTATGCCTCATACATATAAATTTGAGTTTTAATAGGTTTTCCCATGTTTTATTGCCTATTTTCTTTTTGCTGGATGGTTAAACTTTTATGAAGTCTAAATAACTACATGACCACATTTTTTTCCTCAAGAATTACAGGGGAACTTTCATAGATTATTAACAGTGTCTACCTCACAGACACATTCTTTCACTGCTATATCCATCCAGAGTTGTTGATGTTCAAAGCTTTGGTACCAGAATTGATTTTGGACTTCAATTAAGCTATATGACTGGTCTTGCCGCTGGAACCTGATGTTGCCACATTTTATGGAGGCACACCTTCCATAAAGATTTAGGAACTTCACTCTTAATATGAGCACAAACCTTAAAATGGCTTAAAGGGAATCTGACACCTTTTAGAAATCTTGGCGCCATTAGATACATTTGTGCATTTGTTTTTTTCTCTCTCATTTTGATGATATGGTTTAAATGTTAGGGACACTGATATATGTTACAAAAGCTGGCAAAACTGTAATACATTATGATTATCCTACATCTCACAGTATGTTATGCTGACTGCTTAATATATGAACATCTTGGTAATAATTCATTGTTTTAGTGGATGGATGGCCATGTAGTACCAAAGTTTAGATCTTTGACAATTTAATTCATTTTATGGGTGTTTACTTTAGTCATTTAAGGATACATTTTAAACTGAATCTCATGCAACAACATAACTCCCCCAACATACAGCATTTTTAAGAGCTGGATGATGATTGCATAGTACTTTGGTATCATGAAAAGCAGAAATATCCATCAGCTACAGAGGGCCCTGCTCTTAAGCTTACAATGCAGAGGATGACAACTTGTATATTTCATTTTACCTTTCTTCTTAGGGTAGCACAGCTGTACAAATGTAGCTTGCACACACTATAAAGTATAGGCTGAGCGTGTTGCTCTAAGCTGTCTTTCAGTTTCTGGAGAACCCTGACTCCCATTATAGTCTATCAAGAGCATGACAAAGAGCCGGACTCTGACGCACTTGTAATCAGTTTTAAGCTTGTGTTATATAAAACAGTTCAATCGTGTATTATGAAAGCGACCCTTGTTTCCAGCTCTGCTTCAAAGCTTTTTGATTACTAGCAGAGTGGAATAAAATGTTGCTTTTAGGTAAAAAAACGGTTTTCATATATCCTCTTAGTATGGAATGACTGTATTGAAATTAAACACACATAATACTTCTCTAAAGACTGAAAACAATACCTTTCGTGAGCCCCCATTCCCATAAAAACATAGAACTTGGCAGCAGATAAGAACCATTTGGCCCATCTAATCTCCCCATTTTTGCTGTTTGCTCAGACCTTAATTAGTCATTGGTCTTAGATTCAGGATAGCGTTATGCCTATCCCATGCATGTACTTAGTTAAATCCCTTTAAGTATTTCAATGTTTCTGTCGTTTCCTTTTCTTTCCTGCAAGGTATATAAATATTATGATATATATATATATTATATTATATATATATAAAGACCCCACTATCTTTCTTGATACTATGTATGCTGCAAACCATTCACTATTCTGTCCTCCAATATGTCAATATACTTCTGGGGATATGGTCTTCAAAACTGTGCACAATAATCCCTGTGAGGTCTCACCAGACATCCTGTAAATTTTCAGAATCATCTCTCTCATTATTTAGCTACACAAGACTGACAGAAATATCAGGAACACATGAGGTAATCCCAGAAATGGTAGGTTTAGACACCCTGTGAGCCTCAATGATCTGGCAAGGTGTAGGGAAGGAAGACTGGATGTTATATGGCTGGCTAATTGGGCAATTTTTGATGTAACTGTATCCAGGTGTCCATCTTTCAAGGAGCCCCATGTAGCCTTTATACGGATTGGCAACAAAAAGCCTATGACCCAGTATCCCAAGACATATGGGATACCCAGACAGTATCCCACGACATATGGACAGAATTCCTGAGGTGCATAACCAAACAGGTGAAAGTGGAACGATTATGAGGATGGATCCATTGCTTTATATCGTAACTGTGCATTTTGTTTACAAATTTGCACCAGATTGTTCTTATACTGGAATATATATAGTATCGTATATACATATCCCAAAGGTCCCTTCATACTGATGATTGTTAAATCATTTAGTGAATTATTAGCTGTACACCATTTGTCTAAATGTAGCATCTTCTGGGTGCATTTGGAGATATTCTGGAGACATATTGAATGGGTAAGGCAATGGTTGTAGTTAATGGTGTGTATTTAGATGAAAGTCTTGTTACTAGTGGAGCATCTCAGGAATCAGTAGTGTGGCCCATACTATTATGGTATATGATACATGGCATGCTTAGCAATATTACAAAAGGTCTTAATGGTAAGGACTTTTTTGCAGATGATACAAAGAACAGGATAGACATTTCTGGTTAAACATGCAAGTGTTTCAATAAATTAGAAGAATGGTGGAGAATGTGGCAGGTTAATGTTGAATGTAAAAATGCACTTAAAAATACATTTTAAAAAAGTAATAATCTAGGCAGAATATATAATTGGGGCACTGCTAAATTACCACAGAAGAAAGCGATTTGGGAGTATTATTTTCTGAAGACTTAAAGGTAAGCAGGCAATGCAATAAAGCAGGAAATCAGGTTAAGGCTTCTCTGGTCAGATCTTACATTGTGTATTATATACAGTTCTAGAGACCCCATCTCCAGAAAGATATTGACATTGGAGATATTGGAGAAAGCTCAGAGGAGGGCTGCTAAAATGGTAAGTGGATTAAGGGATTTAAATATTTATAACTTGGAGGAAAAAAGAGAGTGAGGAGATGTGACAGAAACATTTAAATACATAAAGGGATTTAAAGTACAGGAGGAAAGTTTATTTCGAAGAAGTAAAAATGTTAGAACTAGAAAATATACTCTAAAACTGGAGGGTCAGAGGTTTAGATGTAGTGTTAGGAAGTTTTATAAAAGTTTATCACCTGCCCATATTTGCATTTCCATTCAATTTATTTATACAGTGACCCTTAAAGTAGCTATTATTGTCACTGTTGCTGCATAATTTGTAAGAAATCCATCAATTATCCTATAACAACATACATTTTGTTCCATGCATACAATACATTATAACATTATTTTAGTTATGTTGCCTTTCTCTCTATTTCTCTCTCTTTGTCTCTGTCTCTCTCTACATATGTGTGTGTATATATATAATGCACATGTATAACATGAGCTTTAAAAGCCATTCCAGATGTTCATTTGCAGTTCCCTGTGATTTGGCATAGTACAACCACATTGTCATAATGATTGCAGTGCTAAAGTTCGTGCTTTGCTTTCAGAACTTGATGGTTTTTCAAGAAAAAAAAATCAAAAAACAAAAGATGCACTTTAGGCATGTGAATTTAAAAAAATATATTTTCAGCTACATATAAATTAGAGAATTGATGAATTTATTTTTCTAAAGCATGTGTACTTTGTGCCTTTTTAATTAATTCCTGTGCTCTTAAATTATCTATATAATTTACTTTTATTACAGAAAAGCAGACAAGTTAAAAAAAGCATGCTTATGTACTTGCTAATGATAATAACCTGGTCTTCCTAATAATTTACAATATTTTTTGGTTTTTAGAATGGATAAAATATTATTTTCCTAACATGCACTTTAATGAAATGTGTAAACTTTACTTTTCTAGTCAAATTTGAGTATGTTTAAGCAAATTGGTTTAGTTTGGTCAGGACCAGACATGTGATGACAAGACGGCCCTTGCACTTTAAGGCCAGTGCCCTCCTGATGTCATAAGTGCGTTCATGTAGTGTGCTGCCTGGCATATCCCGTTCTAACCACATGCAGCAGCACCTGATCTGTCGCTGGTGTGCCAGATGGCCAGTCTCAGCCTGACTTTGGAGCTGTTAATGTAAAGTAGAGCAGGCTAACTGTGTAGTATATTTGTAATCAGCTAATGCCTAATTCATTAGTCACTTCATTCACAGCCATTCACTTAGAAAGGATTCGGTAAACCAATGACCGGATTTGTCTGCTCTGTGCATTTTTTTTCTTTTTTTCCCCATGTACACCCAGGGACAAAAATAAACATAATTGTATGATGCTCTTCCAGTGCCATAAATAGTGTATTTTGGCCTTGCATAAACATATATTTTGTTCCATTGTAAAGATGCCTGCAATTGAAAATCACATTGTTCCATTCAATAGAGAACAATATGAGCTTTATAAAATGCTCACAGTGATTCACTTGCTTGTAATTCATTGAGAAAATGTCTGAAAAATAGAAAACAGCAAATAGCTAATAGGAAGGGTCTGAAATCACAGTTTTAAAAATGATGTACATACTTTGTTCACACTGAAATAAAGGAAAAATAAAATAATAAATTGTTTTTGCTAAGCTGACCTCTTTAAACATCGGTGAAGCATGCATAGAAAGAGAAGGGTAAGATCCTAGGTTAAATTGTAAATTAAACTTAAATTTGCACAATATTGAAACACTCCAAAGGTACAATGGAAATAATATGACCTGCATATGCCTGTCACGGTTCCTGGTTGACTTAAACTCCAGACTCCCAAGTTGCAGGTCTGGACACTGCTGACTGACCATAACAGGCTTTAGGATGTGGATTGTTCACATCAAGAGGCTTCTAGCTGAACTTTAGCGAACCCACACCTGCATATAAGGTTCATTATTTTAGTCCCTTAAGTAGCCAGCACACTCAAATAGCCCTTCCCATTGAATGGTGCTGCCTGTGTCCAGTACCAGTGCATTGTATCTAGTTCCTGTTGAGATACTGCTTGTTTCCCACTACTCCTGGTTTCTGGCATCCTGACCCTGGCTTTTGCTTTAAAGTATACGATTTCCGGGCCTTTTTGCTTTTTTGACTATTCTACCATTATCCAACTACCAGATAAGGGAGGCACTTGTACTTCAGAGTCGATTATCACTAACTTTCATGGTTGCTCCAAGGGTGTCTCTTTTCCTCAGGTATCCATTGGTCTCTGCTCAAGGGTTCTGCTTCAACACGCTGAGCGAGATTATTGAAACATACAGAGGACCTTTTCAAGTTTGCTGCCTACCAGGACTCTGGATACGCTTCTTCAATCTCAGGGCAGGGAGAGCTGGATCACTCTCTTTCTTGGCCAGGTTCTGCCTACTTCTCATCTGCTACTATCCACTTTCTGCTCACTAAAATCAAAGTTGAACTAGCCCCCTAGTGTCAATAACCCCACCCCCACAATAAACCACATCTCAAAATAGGGGGAGCCGACCTTAGGAAGTTCCCAAGGATTGGTGTAACACAGGCTTCTTTAGAAGGACCACCTGGCATTTGTGTCTCAAATGAATCACACAGTTAACCCCACTACTGTTAATTCTCTATTAATGATTACTTGTGTTTAAAAAAAAAACAACATTCATTAACATGTGCTAGGCTTTTTGCACTGTTCTTGAGCAAATTGTGTGCCTTGCGGAAATGGCATATGTAATACAACTGAACAAGGCAAATGATAAAGCCACGGTTTCCCATGTGTTGGGGTTTGGATCACCCACTAATTATGGCACCACAAGAACATAATGTAATTATGTTTGTCATCATGAGAAATTCCTATGACATTGCACAAAGATTGTTTCACAACAGTATAAGCATCTAGGTGCACTGCCATGCAAATATTTCACTGCACAGCACGACTATGAAAATCCAATGGCACTTATTTTAACATAATCCAGTATGCAAACTGTTCCGTTTCAGTGCCTAGATTCTTACTTACTTAGATTTTTGTTCTAGTACCAACAAAAAACATAATTTCCATTGAATTAAATTGCTGATAAACTAACAAAAGCAGATCTCCCTTTACTGGTCAAGGACTTGGCTGCGATTCAAATGCAGGACAGGAACATATCCTACAAACATATATGTACAGTTCAGGGGCTCTACACATTAAAATGCAATGTTATAATATGTAAAAAGCAAAATGCATCCATAGACAATATGATTTAATGTTACGGTTAAATCAATATCAGCCATTTTTCTCTTACATACTGTTAAAATTGGACTTCCTCAATTACTAAAATTCTAATGGCACTACTCAGATTCTCAGATATCTAGACACATTCAGAAGTTTTATCTCATACCTAGAATGTGAAGCAGTACTTTACCTTTCAATTTCAGTAAATGCAATTGCAATGATAACCTTTCTCCTTTAGGCCAGCCTCTGCTTTTCCATTCAGATGGTTTCTGCTGACACTGTAAAATGTTGATTCCCTGTAGAATGTGGTGCTAGAAATGTGTGTTCTAGGGCTATTACTTATAAAGAGTAATACAAATTAGATGAAGGGAATTTGTAATATTCTTGGATAGGCTATATAAAAATGTTTTTGTTTATAGTGAAAGAATAGGTTATATTGTAAATGAAAGACAGGGGCTCTGGGTATTGAGGGCAAAAGCTTGGTAGACTGCTGGACCATGTGCATTTGTAAAGGTCTAGGCATGCTATATGAGTATGTGTGAGTGAGTAAATGAGTATATGTGAATGAGTATCTGTGGAAGAGTGTAAATGAGTGATGTTATAGTGTAGTAGGTTGAAAGACTTCAGTCCATCAAGTTCAACCTTTCACACATACCTAGTTGTAAAGTTAATCCGAAAGAAGGAAAAAAAAACCCCTACTTTGGGCAATTACCAATTATGCCACAACAGGGAAAGAAATTCCTTCTTGATTCCATACTCCCTGGATCAACTTTCTAATACAACTGTCCTTTTAACAGTTGTAGCCCTTTATGTTATGCTTAACCAGAAAAGCATCCAGACCTTAAAATATCCACAGAGTTAGATAATACAACAACCTTAGGCAGAGAATTCCATATTCTTATTGATGATGGTGATATCTCCTTTCCTCAAGTCTCAACTGATGACCCTGTGTCTTTTGTGGAGACCTCTTAGTGAAGAGATCACTATGAATGATTGGATGAGCATGTGTGTGTGTCGTAGCGTGTAAGTGTGTTAGGATAGTACTGGTGAAGAGTCTGGGATGCAGGACAGAGAGGGTCAGGATGTGTTTATTTTAAACCAAAAAGGTTTTTGACTTGCCCAATTGTTTCCTCTAAATTGATCTGTATTTGGGTGACAATTCAAATCATCAAATGTTTAGATTGACTTAGTTGAAAAATATCCTTTTGTCAGGATTTTGTCTCTCAGATACAAAAATCTATACATGGTTCAGTGCAACTGGCGTAACCACAAGGCCTCGAGCGGTATTCTGTTCCCTGTGTTTTGTTTCACTCCTTTTTAATCATGATTCTCTTACCAGTTTTAAGTGTTATATTTACAGTGATTCCTAGTGGAGAGTGTTAGCTATCTGAAGAGAATCAAAATAGTTTTCCAAGTCTTTTTTTGTTCAAAAAATGCTCTAAAGAAAAATGCTTACAGGTAAATGAATCCTGAAATAAGAAAGGGACTTAATTAACTATGGAATATTTATTCAAGACGTGTCTTCTCATGAGCAAAGTTTGTGGCAGACTTCTTAAAAACAAACTAACACCCAAATTTCATCAGTGAAGCAACTGTTGTTAGTATCTTCTCAGTTAAACAATTGTTGGACTTCTACAACCCCATAGGACTATGTACATACCTGTGAATATCACCTGAAGTCTCCAGATGAAGTGATATTTTTCCAGTACTCTGGGTTAAAGTCTCTCTATGCAGGTCCATATATTGTATATTTTGTTAAAACCAAAAATAGAGAATTAGTTTACCTTTTCTGTTTGTTAGGCAGTTTATTTTTATTCTCACAGGAGAAAATGAATCGTCGTTGGTTTTGTACTACACATGTAGAAGATAACGTACATATTGCCACTTATACAAGATTTTTTTCCCCGAATATATTCAGGTGCATTGTGTTTATTCCTTGCAATCTCTTAAAAATAAGTTGTTCTATTATTGAGAAAATAATACTAGGCTACTCTCAATTTTGCCCACCCTTTCTTCTGTAGCCCATCACTTTGTGTTCTAAAAGGCCATTGAAAAAGTACAGACTGTGCTTTTCACTTTCCATATTGAGGAAAAAGATGATCATGATTTAACATCGATCACATGGCAGAAGACTTCATTGACAGACTACTTACCTGAATTTCTTACTGTCGTCTTTATTTTAGACCCAAATTTGTAAAGCATGAGCTGGAACAAATAATCAGAGACATTTCATGTTATTCCATATGCATTGTGAGAAAAATTTGGATGCTTATAATGTAGATTGTAAGCTCATTTGAGCAGGGCCCTCCTCACTTGTTTCTGTATGTCATCTTGTTATGTTACATACTACTTGTGATGTTCTGTCTACTCTTTGTACAATGCTGCAAAATCTGATGGAGCTATATAAAACAATAATGATGATAATGTTAAAGGGATAGTGTGAGTACTTAGGCATATAGGCAATAATTATGTATTTACCTGTGCTGGCATAGGCCTGACCTAGAGAAGGCCCTTTAGCCACCCCCTCCATATATGATCTTATATCCCTGCACTCTGTGTCTTAAAGGCACGCAGTGCCTTCTAATGCAGACTATGGGGGCTGTGCTGAGTTGGCATAGTGTAACTGGTCCATTGAGCAGCAGCATACCGGGGAGCCTGATCTCGCTAGCTGAAAAGAAAGGACTCCTTGTGAGGTAAAGGGAGGGGGAGTAGGTGAGGAAAAGCTTTAAGAGCAAGAAGGAAAAGGGGGATAAAGGCTGTGAGAGAGGGAATGCAGAAGTAGAATGAGGGCTGCGAGAGAGGAGAGATGATGGAGAATGAGGGTGTCAGGGACGAGGTCCATACAGATGACTGTGATGACTCAGAATGCCCAGTGATGGTGTTAAGGAGTTAATGGGCAGCAGCGGAGTCAGACAGGGCCTAGTGCTGGGTAACCACACTCCCCCGAGTGTTGTGCACTTAGAGTTGTGCGGCCACAACCAGGGCCCTGACATAACTAAAAAACTTGGTAATATCCTGCAGGCACCCTGGAGCAGGAATGAGACATAGTTCTACAGAGAAACGTGCAGGATTCTGCAGGCTGGGATAAGGGAAGCTAAGCAGAGTAATAGCATGAGTGTGTCAGCATATGGTGTTAGAGTTTCAGGGATGAGCCTAGAGTTAGTGGAACCATGGAGAAGGGGCAGAGAGAGGAAGGAATGTGGAGAGGGGTGGCAGTATGTATGTGTATATATATATAATATATATATATAATATATATATATATATACAGATATATATAATCAAAGTATATGGTGTTAGTTTGTACGTAAGGAGATAGTGTGTACATGTGGGGGTGTTACTAAGGACAACAATTTGTGGGGATCGGGCATATTTTTCTGCCACCTTTCCAGCTGCGTAGGACACTTAAGAAACAGGGGGACCTGGGTACTCCTGCAGGCTACCCATGATATAAAAAGGAAGCCAGAGACACACAAATAAGTTGAAAAGCAGCTAGATAAAGGTATTTAAGGCAAACTATCCAATCACCATTTTTGGTGATTTAATAATACCAGATTGTGTGTTTTAGGTATTTGCTATAGTTTGGGGTAGCCGTATTAGTCCAGTGTATGAGAATACAAAAAACAGAATGTTGCAGAATTTTGTAATACCTTTATTATTGGACTAACATTATTTAAAATAAAAGACAAGCTTTCGGGAGTTTGCTATATATTTAGTTGGATTAATACAGAGGCGTATCTAGGGTATGGCACCTATGGCTCCTGCCATATGCGCCAGTGAACGGCTTTCAAACACCGTCTTTTTTTTTTTTGATGGGGAGAAGAGAGAGGGGCGCCTAGCAACCGCTCGGCGCCCCTCATTCTCCTCCACGAGTCCTCTACCTCCGTCCCGGTGCCGGAACTACTGGGGTCGTGACTGCGACCGGCCCTGGAGTTACTGTCTAGTCAGGGGGCCCACGGGGGGCCGAGCGGTGGCTGAAAACGACCGCTCGGCAACTCTGGGCCCCCTTGACTGACAGAAATCCAGGACTCCTCTGCTCCCCGCCGCTGCTGCCGCCGCCCCCTGCCTCAGCGCTGCCCAGAGTGCAGTGTTGGGAGTGTGAGGCGTTTGTCTCGGGTGCCGGCGCCTCACGCCATCTCATCAGACAGTGGGAAGCACAGTTAACTTTGGGCTTTAAAAAAGAAAATGTTGTCTTGTGGTTATGTTGGTTGTATAGCTAGATAACTAGTTATACAGTATATCCCACATTGTGCCAGGCAGTAACTTGTGAAATGTATAAGTGCTGTGGGAGAAATGATCTGTAGTACTACCTTAGTAGGTGTAATTGCTTGGGATGTAAATAAAAGGGATCAATAATGAATAGTAGTTAGTCAATACTG